>CAKALU010059640.1:0-40401 GCA_916700995.1 Hozukius guyotensis
AAATACTTGTTAGTCGGATCAATTCATTCAGTCTTTGGTCATTTTGTCGAATTTGTTGACAATAAGAAAAATATATATATAATAAAATAAAATATATACTGCATAGCTACACACAAAAGCCTTGTGAAAAGGATATGAATGAACTGTGTACCTGACTGTGTTGTCTGGCTTCCTTTTACAATCCAGGCTGCGTTCCAGATGCTGAGGGACTATTTATTAACTCTGTGGGTGCTTCTGAGTCATTATTAAGTGGGTTTAACAGGTCTTTAAAACATCGTCAGTACGTCCGCTATACCATACCTGCTCAAAGGCACATCGCCTCCATAACAGAGACAGGATGTGATGATTCACACTCAGTTTAGCACTCTCTGTTTCAGAAGAAGCTTCTCTAAAGAAACAGTTATGGCTCATTGTGTGAGTATTTCAGGGGGGTGGAGTTTGAAAATTAAAAAAAATGTTTTGATGACGTCTAATCTTATACTGTATGCATGTGGCATGAAGCAAGACTAATGCACCAAAACACACACTCATTAATATTCACAACAGCATAGGTCAGATGAATACTAACCAGTGCAAATGAGCAGGAGGGCAGCAGCGAGGTGTACTGATGGAGGGAGAGGGGAGTGTCTGATAGACGTAGTGACATGAGGGACTCGTCCCCAGGGAGAGGGCTGCAAATGAACCAGCAGCCACACCTGGGACCACACGCACACACACACACACACACACACACACGCAATCGCACACACGCACACACGATGCTGCTTTCTGCTACTATTAAAAAAGTAAAACACCATATCCTCTTGAGGAAGTGTAATTAAACCCCACACCATCCTGGTAGCAGTAATCAAAATGTTAATGAGCAAGCAAATAATTCAAGATAATCTAAGATTAATGTCTTAAATGATCTACTGCTGTGGGGGTTGTTTGTATATCTGAAGCTGCTGTATGTATGTATAAAGCAGCATATCATTTCCTCTGCATTATGCAACCAGCTGTGCACTAGTGGTTCAATGTATTACGGTTATTACTAAGAATAAAGCTGAGACTTGTGATACAGAGATTATTTAACCCGCTTGTGTAAAAATGGCAAGTAACTATAAATATTATAGTCTGCAAGCCTTAAATTTAAAGTCACTATGTGCAGGATTTGAAAATGTCTTACATTGGCGCCATCTGGTGGTAGTGTCGACAATCACGCCGTAGCAGACAACAATGCATGTCGCTACATCAACCTGTTCTAACTCCCAACTCATCAAATACTGATGCTTTGTCAGTGGCCCCTCGGCGTCTGATACCCACGCACCCTTTAGCATTTGTAAGAGATGTACCAGGCTTTCAATTAACTCCAATGTAAACCCATCCGCACTGTTATCAGACGGTCAGAGCAACGAGCTGGGTCAAAAAAACACAGGACTTCCATCCAGGAGACCGCTGCTTGTGTCCTGTGTGAAACCAAGTCAACATATTTTACCTTATTTACATACTTAGCTAATGCCAGTTATGTAACAAAATGACTTATTTTAGCTCTATTGATGGGCATGGTATTAGCAAAAAAACTTATTCTCAAAGACTGGAAGACACCAACTCCACCGTGCTTCAGAAACTGGTTGCATGAATTGGTCTCAGTTATCCACATGGAGAAATTGCGAGCCGATAATTTAAAATGTCAACATAAATGGGAAGAATCTTGGGGCCCCTTTTTGCAATATTTGGACTCAGTTTGACAATATTTCTATTGATTGTTTTGTTTTTCCTTTTCTCTGTTCTGTTGTTGAATACTCCCACTATGGACGGCTTGCATTTAACTATCACGTGGATGATACTGTATGTAATGATATGTATGTTTTGTCCTTGACATGCGGTTTAGATAATTCTCTCTTAGGTATTTGTATTACTCCTCCCCGGGTGTAAAAGTGTGTGGGTGTGTGTATGAGTGTGCGAGTGCAGGTGCGTGAACTTTCGGGTTGGGTTGCGGGTTTTGATTTTTGTTTGATGTATGTGTTGTCATTCAAATTTGTCATTAAAAATAATATAAAAAAATAACAAACATACTTACTTTAACCCAAACCACAATATTTTCCAAAAACCTAACCAAGTACTTTCGTTGCCTAAACCTAACCAAGTTTTGTAGCATAAGGGAACCTAAAAACTAAGTAAACCTAGGTTGGATGTTAGGTTGGTAATAATCCAAAAATGGGCAAAGAGGTGGATTGTCAGTGGAGCTGAGGCGGCCCGAGTGATGCAGCAGAGCAGACAGCTAGCAGCTAGCGACCTGGTACGGCACCCACCTCTCACTTAAAGCAGCCACGCCCTCAATTATGCCAAACTTTAAGCCTTACTATAATTTAAATGGGTGAGTTATATAAAAATTCACCCCCGTATGGTTGTCATGAAAAGAGATATTAGCTATAGAGACCAAAATCGTTTTTTGTACCAGACTGTAAACATGTTTATTTCTGCTGTAAAGTTGGGCGTTTTAACATGGAGGTCTATTGAGATTGACTCGCTCTTGGAGCCTCAAGTGGCCATTTGAGGAACTGCTGAACTGAAACCGTTAGCTTCATTTCTCAGCACCGGAGGTAGCTGCTTGATATTAGACAAGTTGGGAGTGAGAATATGTTGGCTACATCTCCTGCCCTTCAGAATAATTTTCCTACAATCATGAGTTTTTTGTACATCACAACTGTCACAGTTTGGAGTGCAGCCTGCAGATAGCAGGGACGAGGAGACAGCAGAAACAATGCAATGATTTATGGATATGGCTTACAAGTTTTGAGTCCAAATGGCAGGCAGAAAACAGTTGGCAAGGTCGTGGACAAATGGGTCATAACAAAAAAACAAACATAAATGAAGACGAACTGACATTGACAATGTTTATATGAACACTAATATTGCACTATTATTCCAAATATGACAGTATTCTGAATTTGATACGGGTCATGTAAACAGCATATTGTGTTTGGATAATTTCTGCCTTATACTGAATGGAGCATTTTCAGATTAAGACATGTGGGATATGCCGATGTTATTCAGGTTTTATGAGCATTCTTTAGACATGTATACAACACATTCGGAATATGTGTCCCAATTGGGGTTTTTACGGCAGTTTGCGACACACGGTCTCACGCCTGTTTACGTCCAGCTCTGTGCATTGCACACAAACCAACTAACCGACAGTTTGCAGAGATGCATGCCCAAATGAAAAGCCCACATTTCTGGTCTGAGGGAGAAACACACCTACTGTTAAACATTGTGAAAGACTTGGATATCAACAGGTTTTTGGATATGCAAAAATATCATAACACTGAACTTTTTCAAGAAAGTGGTTGAAGGAATGAAAGAGGACGGCTGTAAGTCCACCACCGGTTACATTAATCGGAGTATGCACAACTGCATGTAAACAGGAATATTAGTGGAATGTCCATTTTCATTAGCCATGTAAACAGCTTAGTAGGAAGGTTTTTTGGAATATCTGCAAAAAACAGAATATTTTGTGCATGTAAACATAGTCAAAGAAGAAAGGAACTGGGCTGGTATATGTAGTGACGGACTAACGGGGAAGTGAGAACAGGTGAGCAGGAGGTCTGGTGAGTGCAGGGCTAACGAGGGACAGGTGAAACTAATCAGGGCGGGGCAGACAATCAAAACTGGCGGGAAAGCACACAAAGGCAGGAAGTGAAACGAAGAGGAGAGGCAAGTAACAAAAAAAAAAACAGGAAACACAAAACATGAATGAAACAATGAAAAACATGGAGCAGGTTCAGATTATGACAATAACGTTATGGAGCATATATGCCACTTTTGGTGAGTCCAACACTCGGTTCAATCCCTTTTTGTTGTCTCTCTGTGATAAGCTGCACAGCCTCTAGGGGGCACAAGTTGGGTCTTGTATGTGACAGGTGTGTTTTGTCTCTTTTTTTCCAAAGGGCCAGTTTATGGCTTTGATCTAACTAATAGTCAGACTTCAAATAGACAAATAAATTCATCTATTGCTCGAAGTCTCATTCTTAACCATCTTAAGTAGGACCAACTTGCTATGAATTCTGGGTGTTTTTTCTAACTAAAAAACATGGCTGATGAAGCAACCATGTCAAAGTACTCAGCTTCCTTCAGTCGTAGTCAGAACATGTTTGCTATCTGAAAGAAAGTTTTCTCATACACTGTAAGAAAAGTAATGCACTATAATTCATTGTTACTTATTGTTATTATTTATTTATTTATGTATTTATTTTTCCCTTTAATTATTTAATTATTTTCTACCCTCTTTTATTTTTATCATATTATTTTTTATAATTGAAGTTATCTTTAGATCTATAGAAGTGTTATTGAGTTTAGATTACGATGCCTTAATGTTTGTAAATGAATTATTTTCAATACAAAAAAAATAAATAAAAGAAGTAGGCCTACCCTACTGCTTGTAAGACCATGCCATTGCAATAACATTTCTATGGAAACCAAGTTCACTTCCTGTTAGCTGTCGACAGCAAAAAAAAGAAAGCAACCAAACCAGTAAACTTCAACTTGCTCCAAATTTTAATGGTTTTATCAGAAATGTACTCATAGCTTGCTTATAATATATTGGATACAACTTTTTTGGACAAAGAAACCTAAACAAACCGAGGTGATGATGTTTTTTCTTTCCAATCCAACATGTCTTCAGAAGTCTTCTACCTTGTAAGTTGACACCAGAAAGTAGCAGGCGTGTACAGCAGAGTGAGCTTTAACAGTGACTGCAGCCTCCACCTTGTTACAGAGTCGTGTAGCTGCAGGGAGATCAACATCTGGCTGGAAGTGATGTGTGCACGTGTGTGAGAGGAAAACTGAGATACTGAGAGGGAACTTTTATGAAGAAGGAAATCTACTGAAGAATCCTGCTGTTACTGTTTAGTAAGTATATGTTTTTGCATGATAAAGTTACTGTGTATTTTTCATTGTAATGCTATAATTGTTTCACATGTTGATGATGTAAACACACAATATAATTATGAAACTGTATCTCCCCCATTAATATGCTGCTGATTATTTACACAAATGTTATGTTGATAGTGTTTGAAAGTAGGTCAGTTGTTCTTCTTATAATGTAAAAATATATATATTTTTTGTTTATGACAGAGATAACAGCAGTTTCAGATACAAATATAATTGATTTAAAATTATTCAAAAAACATGTATTTTGGGGATTTTTTTATTTATTTTTTGGGATCCATTGGGATTTAGCAGTCATTAATTTGTGTTAAATTTAATGTCACACCTATACAATTTAAAGCACTCACAAAATAATTTCTTTTTATTTCTTTTTTGTTTATGTACAGTTAATATTTTCTAGAATAAGCTGTTTAAAAAAAAAAAATCTATTATCTATTACAATGTAGTCAGAATGATAAAGTGTGTGAATGTGAATTTTGATCACTTAATCACTTAAGTGCTCGGTGTCTCAACACAGAAATGAATCCTCAACATGTTCATGATGTCTGACCCCATGGTTGGCCTTGGTAGCAAATAAGAAAAGTTGAGCCAGAACTCCCTCAATGAGCAGACTGTTCAGAGCTGATCATTGTTTATTTCATTTACCTCACGCTAAAACAATCAAGCAAAAATATCTGTTGGTGCCAAAATTGTATTTTATTGTGTTTTACTGGAGGTTTAGTACAATAAGTCTCCACTGTTCAGGGTGCAGCAGGCGACAGACCTTTCCATCCTGTGTTGATGTGAGGTTTATTTAGTCTAGAAGCAGCTGAAGGAAAACCACGGGGGTGAGAGCGCCACTATAGCTGAAACCTACACTGTTCCATCCATTCAATACCTTTTATTCATCCTATCGTTTATTAGTTTTACATTACCTCTTTTTAAGCTGGTATAGTTCTCCAAAAACTGACAGCTGAGACAGCAGATCACTGACTCAAAGCTGATGGAGAAAGCTACCGCTACCAGCAGTGCTGTTGGACATCTCCGGATAGTTTTTTCAAACGGTTGCCACAGAGAGTGGACACTGAACAGGCTTTGAAAACAAAAGCAGAATGCACAAGCCTGCAGGGGATTTCTACTGAAATATGTTTGTTGAAGAGATGATTCTTTCAGTGACATATTTACCAGAGGAAACATGAGATCCGTGCCCGTCATGTAAGGAAACAGAATTTTGTGAACTAGTTGTGAAGTTAGTTGTTTACAAGACATGACCTTTGGTTTCACTCTCTGGAATGTTAGAGCTGCGCTGCTGAAGGCCACATGAAATCATCAATCATTGTGTCATCTTACATACGTACAGTACATGTTCAGGTTCAGGCTGTCTTCGGCTCAGATCCGTCACACATTTTTTTTCAGGTAGGCTGGTGTGTAATTTTAGCGGTTTTCCCCTTAACAGCCGGTTTGACTGTGAAGACGTTCCCTTTTACTACGAAAACACAATTAAAGGCTGTGAAGCCAATGTCTGCAAAGTAAATGAGGTGGGTTCGAAACACTGATACATGCATGGGCCTGTGTGTGTGAGTGTGTGAGAGTGTGTGGTGTGTTTACAGAAACGGACCCTCAGCTCTGCAGGAGTATAAAGGCTGCTAGTGTCTGAGAGCTCGGCCATAGCTGACCTTTGCCTCCCCGTCCCCACAGAGCCATCCTGTAGCAGAGGTGTGAATATTGCACCTGGATGTTTTGTTAGAGACAGACGCTCTCATGCCCTGCTGGTCAACCTGTAAACCAGCCTCAAACTTGGCAGGTGGCCCCCTCCACATTATACCTCGTCTCCGTCCCACGTCTGCATGATGTGTTTACAAAAGACCCTTTTCACAGCGTCCAGTCAGAGCCATGTGTCTACAACATCCTCACATTCATCTCACACAGGCTGAGCCCAGGTTTCACTGACATACATTACAGCATGTACGTCTTTGCCCTACTTCCTCTGTGAGCATGTGCGAGGGATTTGTCATCCGCTATTTGATGGTATAAGGCAACTTCACGACAAATTGAACTTGTAATGAAGATCTGAAACAATTAGCTACCTTAATGCAAAAGCACAGGTGGTAAACAACTAAATGAGCTCAAAAAGCCAGCTGTGATGCTGCCTGTCTGGCTCCCAAACATCTGCCCTCCAGGTGTGACTATTCTACAAAAGATAACGTTTTTGTTAGAGATAAGATCTTTATTAGACATGTTGCGGCTCAGGCGATGGCAATGCCGCTCTGTCCCTCAGTCAGTCCACCACTTTGGTCGAGACTGTATATAAAGATGGACGACGCCTCACTGTACAGAACTGAAGCCAAAATGTCCTGGATACAGGAGCTGCCATCTTGAGTCTATCTAGGTCATCATTTGGAGCCGCGGTATCGAGGTTACCCACACAAACCGATCGTGAGCCGAGCACGGCCGTAGCTTGTTCGCGAGAGAGACTCACAGTTGTCAATCAATACGTCTCACCCCCTTTTTACAGCATCAAATAACTAATTAAAACCAAACTTATCAGAAAAACACTTGAACATACATCAGTGTGATAAGAACCACCTAAAATGACAGAAACGATCTTTGGGAAAAATGTATTTGACATGTACTTTTTAGTTTGGCCCATGTCCCATCCGCTAACATGGAGGGGGCGGGTTTTATGACCTATACTGCAGCCAGCCACCAGGGGGCAATCCAGATGTTTTGGCTTCACTTTTGGGGAGCTGTCATGTCGTCCATCTTTATACACAGTCTTTGGTCCAGACCAAAATATCTCAACAACTTTTGGATAGATTGACATTCATGGTCCCTGTACAATGAATCCTAACGACTTTGGTGATTCCCTGACCTTTCCACTAGCGCCACAATGAAGTTGATATTTGTGGTTTTGAGTGAAATGTCTCAACAACTATTGGATGGTTTGTCATGAAATTTTAATACAAACATCCTTGTTCCCTTCAGGAAGAATTGTAATCCCTTTGGTGATTTCTTGTCCAATTGTACAATCTGTGATTTATGGCCAAATATCTGCAAAACTGATTACATTCCCATCAGCCTCACATGCACATTGGGTTTAGTGTTAATTAGTAAATGTTAGCATGCACTAACTAAACTAAGATGTGGACATGGCAAACAATATATTGGTTAAATATCAGCATGTTAGCATTGTTACTCATGTTAGTATTTAGCTCAAAGCACAGCTGTGCCAAAGTAATATAGACTGTATATAGGAAATGGACATAGTCACCGTGACATCACTCATTGGTTTGTGGACTGTTGTTTTGAAGCCTCGAGTTCAGCATTTTGGCCGTCGCCATGTTGGCTTTTTGAAGCAAACACTGCTTTATGGTCTATTTGACTCTAAAGGGGACCATCATTTACTAAATGAACATCATGCTGTATTGAAGAAGACTTGAAACTAGCGATTGAGACCATAAACTCATGTTTACAATGTTTACTGAGGTAATAAATCAAGTGAGAAGTAGGCTCATTTTCTCATAGACAATCAGACTTCTTTATGCAACCAGAGGAGTCGCCCCCTGCTGGCTATTAGAAATTGCATTGGCTTCACTTTTCAGACCCGGAGGTTGCCCACTGCTAAGTAATCATCACAATGAAATATAAAGTTATCATTACAGCAACTAACAATAGTTGCTGTAATGATAACTTTCCAGAGAGTCTCATCGTATTATAAATCTCTGTGCATCCTCTGTGTTTTTGGCATCTGTGAAGCCTTAATATTCACGGATCTGTTGCTCAAACTTGACTTCCCAGATCGTATTTCATGTCTCGCCTGTACCTTAAACAACACGGCCCCACCATCGCAGCCGCTTGCCTTGTTAGTCTTAGTCTTGTTACTTTACAATGAAACCTTAAAGTCAGTCATGTAGCACAAAGCCAGCCTCTGTCTCTACTGTATATTACTCAGCAGACCCAGTGACCCACTGCATGTGTTGTTGTCTTAATTCCAGCTGATTAGCAGCGAGTATTACTGGCATGTCTCTGCATGGGGCTGAGCTTTATGATGGAAGCTGCTCTGGGAACAGGACAAATGAGCCATATAGCGGCACCAGGAGACTGGCTCAGGGCTGTAGCTGTACATCTTATTAAACCTGCAGTCAGTCAGTCAGTTTAATCCCTTTGATTAATGACTGTGTGTACTGTGTGGTTGCCAGTGTACAAAATTTGTTTCAACATGCATTGTTGCTTTTGTACATGTACGAGACAGCTTTGTGTTTTTCCACTGCAAATAACCCACGATTATTACTCTCTAAAACCATTATGTTTTAATTACTTATTGCTTTCTTAAAGGATAGCAGCACATCTTTTCAAGTCAAAACTCACTTTTTGTTTTATTATCTTCTGTCAAACATGTCTGAAACAGAAAGAGGGAATTTTGCACTAAATGACTTTGGAAAATACCCACTTGATTTGGACTGAATCCTTATATTTCTGCATGAAAAGAGGACTGTGCATTTTGTCCTCCATCTCTTACTTTTGAGGAAGGAATCTCTTTACAGGCAGGAAAATGATTTCAGCAACTAATGATTTTTTCAGATATTTATGTACATGTATGTGAAGGATATTTTGAGATGGACTTGAAAAAATGTGAATCTATCTTTTAAGTTAAGGCGGCTCATTATTGGGAGTCGGGGGGTAAATCGATACAGTATAAAATCGCGATTTTTGCGTGGCAATATTGTATCGACACACGGACGTCAAGTATTGATCTTTTATTAAATAAACTAACCTATTAATAATCCGATGACTGCTATTCTGTTTTTCAGAGGTTGTAGCAGGCTCAGTCTTAAAGCTAAAGTGAAGATACTGGTATCATTTGAAACTAGAAAACATAAGGAATCCATGTCCTGATACCAACCATGTCATGTTAGCTTGTCGGCAAGAATGCTAAATAACGTTCTAAATTTTGGCAAAGAAAAACTGGCATGGTCATTTTCAAAAGGGTCCCATGACCTCTGACTTCAAGGTATGTGAATGAAAGCTCTGAGATGAACAGAGTGAAAACTGTCTAATTCTGTGCACTGCAATTTGCAGTTGAAAAAAAGGTGATAAATTGCAATATATCACAATACTCAGCATATCACAAAATGTTTAAAATCGCAATAAGATCATATCGTGACTTTAATTTCGTGATAATATTGTAGTGTGGGGCCTCTGGTGATTCCCACCCCTACTCATTAGCTCATGACATGTTTACAGTATCAGAATATTTACAAAATGTCACAGAAAGCCCAATGCAATTAGGATTTAACTGCACTTGCTCCCACTTGTATTAGCTGCTACTATGGATGGAGAGCACCCCATGGTTTACACACCAATAACACTTGTTTCCTTTGTTATTTCTAATGTTATACAGTAAGGTGTAGTGAAAGACAAACACTGTCCCAGTCATGGCAGTAGTTTAACCTTAGCCTTGGTACTGTAAGTACACCAGAGAGACTTATATACAGTTAAGAAACTCAGTTAAATGGTCAACAGTATGGGTGGCAGAGTACAGCTCAGTCAAGCTCAATTCTTGATTTGTAGCTAAATCGAAAACATCCGAAAACATCAGTAAATTAAACTGTAAATAACACCATAATCAGTTTATACAAAATGTCAGAATCAAAACCTGACAACAGCATAAAAACATCTATTATTTGGTCCACCAGGGTCCGTCAGAGGCCGATCGGAGCTGAAGCATGGACAGTGAAGTGGAGGAGATGAACACCAGCCTTGACGGTCCTCTGAGCCCGAGGCACCTGACCGGGTTGGGAATGAACTGTCTTCTTGGCCAGAAGTACAGACACTCTGGGCCCGGCCTTGCCAGTCCTCAGGATTACAACCAGTGGCTGCCGTATCGCCACGACGCCAGCCTGCTGCCCATGAAAGAAGACCTGGCCTTCTGGCTCAACACCACCATGGGTGAGACAGTTTTCCTCCATTGATCCTCATGCATGTTACTGTCTGGACGTCAGCTACAGATACTACAGATGAAGAACTCTTGACAGTTTGGAACTGCAGTCACATTAAACACGGAGGCACATTAACCTACTTATTATCCCAAATCCTTGAAATACCTCTCCATGAGGGAACTGAGTCTGTGACTGCAGGGATGTTTCTTCCCTCTTTACTGCATTGTGAGTGAAAACATAAAGGCTCTGCACATGCCACAACCTGTTGGAAGGAGTCCGGAAAGTGCCAACAGGATGAATTTCTGACTGATGCTACTACTACTAAAAAAAAAGTCAAAATAGCTTGTGGGCCAAAGAGTTATTGTATAAAGGTTCATAAACCTGATTTCCATATTGTTTGCCACCTCACAGCTTTCCTAAGACAAAACATTCCCGTGGCAAGATTTTTGTAAATCCATAAATCAGGGGAGACACCTGGCAGCATAATTAGCCCCCCCTTTGCATGTTTACCTCTTATTAATATTATTATTTGTGTTATTATATTATTATTCTGATCTTTCCTCACCTTTAGAAGACCCTGCTTACTGACAGTTTTGAATTGTTGTTTAAACTACTCCTTTGGAAAGATCTGGGTATTTTTCTGTGAAAATTGGCAAAAAGCAAAATGATGAGCCTTGAGTAGTAACTATGAATTACTGTATGTACATAATTCAGTGTTTGTGTGTCTTTTATCAGGTGTGGAGCTCACAGCAGACAGTCTGATGGAGAGGTTGGATAACGGTGTCGTCCTCTGTCAACTGGCACAGCTGATCCAGGACAAGATGATGCACACCAACAATGGCAAGGTGCTGCAACAACACACACACACACACACACACACACACACACACACACACACACACACACACACACACACACACACACACACACACACATATATGGCCAATGATAGTAAAAAACAGCACAGTACTTTTTGGGCATCCTAAGTTGTTGAAGCCCTGTAACAACCAACCTGTGAGTGTGTGCTAAGCTGCCAAATATGAAGTAGTCTTAATTACTAACCTATAACCCAGCTCTGAGACGGTATTTTTTACAAAACGAGGAAACAAGTAATTTTATTCCACCAATACAAACTCATATTACCAACATATGAAAGTAATCTATGCTCCTTCATTTCAGAAATGGTTTATTCTGTTGTGCACTTTGTTACTGTGACATTATGAACCTGTCCAAGTCATGATGGAGATGTCATTTTAACCCCCTGGGGTCAACGCTGTTGTATAAAAGTAAAAGTACTTTAGTTACTCTTTTTAGAATATCTCCAGAACGCTGTGGTGTAGAGACTAACTTTAACTTGCAGCTGCTTCGTCACCACCGTAGCTTTCTAATGAGGGATCAATTGAATTCCTTATAGACAGTTTGTAATCAAGCTTGGAACAACAGAGTTTTTTCAGAGACTTCATAAAAATAATAAATCCAACAATGAAAGTCTTCTGTGAGCTAACTTTTTGTAGAAAAACGGACAGAAAAACTCCAGGAAAATTAAATATCTTTTGATGTGGGCTGGTTAGAATGATAATTGTTTTCCCCTGATTCCCAAGACTTGGGAGAACATTTTTCAAAAGCCCAAAACCTTGTTCCTTATTGTTCTCTGTGTGGTTTGAATACATTTCTGTGAGATTTAATTTCTGTTTTATTTTTTCTCTTGTCTTTATGGCAATTTTAATTATTTATACATTCATGTGACATCATAGCAGCTTACCTATTCTGATAGCCCAGTTTTTCCTGTGCATTACAGTTTTGAGATTCTAGAGTAATTTCTACAAAAGAGACCAAAAATAGCAAAAAGAAAAATGGCTTAGACCCCAGAGAGTTAAAAAAAAGACCTGTTTCAGCCCAGTCGTCAAGAATCAGATGCTTGAAAACTTGCTTGGAACTTTGTTACAGAAAATATTTAAGTCTGAGGATGTCACTATATGTCAGTATCTGGTGGTGCATGTCTGTTCATGTTTAGCCTCACCGGTTATGCTTTTATAAGATCATGTTCCTGATTTGTCCTCCATTCACACAAAAACAATATGAATCCATTTTAGAGTAATTGCAGAAAACGTGTTTCCACTGCATACTCACTTCCTGTGTGTGTGTGTGTGTGTGTGTGTGTGTGTGTGTGTGTGTGTGTGTGCGTGTGTGTGTGTGTTGAAAACAATCCCAGTCTTTAATAAGAAGAGTGATCCACTGGCGAGCTGATGCGACTTCTGGATCATTCTTCGCCCGAGACAACACAGCCAACTTCCTGTACTGGTGTCGAAAGACCGGCGTTGATGGGGCTTACCTCTTTGAGTCAGAGGATTTGGGTGAGTTAAGACCGGAGACTGAGCCTAACATTATGGAGTTAAGGAGCCCTTTCTTTTTCCAGTAAAGGCCTCAAGTGAACCATGTCATGCAACACTTGTAGTATATTATTAATTTAACTAAAAGCTTTAGACTTTGAGTTTCATCTCATTGAAGCTGTTTCTAGGCACTTATGTATTTGTATCTATCCATCTACTGTGATCTATTAGTTGTGTGAGAACATCGTGTCCTTTATATTTCTTTTTCAATCTTTCCATTCATCCTCCATCTCTTCAGTGCTGTTGTATTTAGTGACAAATCTTTTTTCCCCACCTCCGACCCTGGATAAATGTGATAGACTCAGCATAATGTTTCTTTTTGTCAAAAGATATTACATTGAGCATCATTTGTACTATTTGGCACAAAATAAATGAAGCATTCATTTCATTTGCTTGGACCAGCAATTGGTTTTAAATTATATTAATTCTGTGCAGTTGCTTTACTTTCTGATTAATGTATTGGTGATTAACAATGGCTTTACTTTTTAAACTCAAATAACTAAACTCACCCTGCTCACAAACTCACCAAAATTACCCAGTCAGAAGCAAAAAGGAATACGGAAACTTAAGATTTCAAGATAAATGTGACTGATTATATGTTTCTAAGCTCAATGAACGCAACATGCAGTTAACATGCTAACATGGTTCTGTATCATTAAACTTCTCTTCTCTATGCACTGCTTACTTGGGCATGTCTACGCAGGGCGACAGATGCGTGAGAATGATAATGTGCAGGTTAATCCCCACCAACAATAAGTAGAGAGACTAAACTTAGTGTGTCAGGCTTCAGTTTTCTGCCTCAGTGACACCAGGACACAGATGATTACTCTCTCTTTCTTTTCTCTCTTTCGTCTTCTTTTCTTGCTGCAGCCATGATGATGGTGGATGTCAAATACAGGTGAATGAAAATACAATACCACTATAGTGATAGTGACATGCTATCTGCTCATTACATTCTTATTTTATTTTTTGTTTGTTTCTGTCATGAATGTTGTGGACTTTAGAGATTGTGCGCCACATATCCCACTGAGCAATTTGACGTTGAAATACGTTTAATAGATGTATATTATATGTCTATTTGTCTGTAGATGTTTAAGTTTATTTAAGGTTAACGTTTAGTAGACGTTCTAGTCTTAGCCTAGGCGTTGTTTCAGTATGTGAATCTGTGTATATGACAAAAAAATAAACTGTAAATGCAGGGGTGTGCAGTGCTTATGTAAAATTTTTACAGGTTTTATGCATTTTTAGAATATATACAGTAATGATGTCTTTGAAATATGGTCTAAAACCAGGCTACATTTGAAAAGACGTCTATTGCTCAGTGGGATTGTAGTTGTACATACTTTTATGCATGCTCAACCACATCATCTTAACAAATGAACTAACTGGGACTTTTTTTCTGGTCCAAACTGAGTGCACATGCAGAGCCCCTCTCTTAAGATAGTGGATTGGAGGCGGGAGAGGCTGACTTGTTTATGAAGCTTTCATGCCCTCATGCCCTCAGCTGCACATCCACAGGAATGCACAATAGAGACAGTAGAGTACCTCCTGAAATGTGCCCTCTCTGTTCAGACTGTTATCTTTTGACACAGACAAAAGTTTATCTCCGGAAACATCTTTCCTTTCAGATGACTGACTTTTTATTTTTATTTATATCTACCCCTCCACCCTCTTTGTTTGTACTACCTGTGTGTTGCTGTGTGAAGTCCTCCACAAGCAGCCTCGGGAGGTGTGCCTGTGCCTGATGGAGCTGGGACGGATCGCAGCCAGGTAACTGTGGGACAGCCCCTGAAAAGCAAATCACAACTGACTGTGCGTTCCAAATACCCATAATATTTAGTATGAAAGAAAAACTATGTCCCAATACATGGTATGTCAAATGCAGTATGCCAAAAATACCACGATGTCCTACTGCATCTGGTCGTATTTTGCAAGCATGCTTTTCTGGCTATCTTGACCAACAATCCTTTGTGCAGCGGATAGATGAGAAAGAGGGTCAAAGTTCAAGGCACAATGTTATAACGAGGTAGTGTGTCCCAATTGTATGCATACTGCATGCAACAGTACGTACTTTGTAAGGGCAGCTGCAGTACATGTACTAAGTAACTAAAAGTATGCGATTTGGAACGCAGCACTAATCACGCTGAGGAGAAGACGTCAAACTCTCTGGGTAGAAATTTCCACCAAACAACAATCATGATTTCAAAGAAAGTGTCCGTCATCTGCTGACGAGGACAAAATGCCTAAAATATTTTGGTTTTTTTAAATGGAAAAAGATGGAACATGCTTAACATCGCTGGACGTTTCAACCGTTTATCCTACTTTTAGCTTTTCTATTCAACTGGTCATCCATTACTTTGACCAACATTACCATTAATCCACTCCTTTTAGCTAACAATGTAAACATTTTATCCATTACACCTATATCAATCGTTTATTCATTACTTTGAAGGTATGGTTAGTAATCTTCTTCAAAACCATTTTTGCTATATTTGTTGAAATTCTCTTTACATCCCGACAGCAATCAATAAATCAAATGTTCTGACAAAAAAAAGAAAAGAATCTAGTATCGGTGGCTGTCGCAGGACTGTAATAAACCCCTCCAATCATTTAATTTGTTCCCAGTGTAATGATTGAATGGCCTACGTGCCTGCTTGCACTCATTGCGCGCAACCGGAGTCTTCCACAAGCTGCTAGCTTGACGGCTATGAGTACTAACAATAGCCATGTTCTCCATTCACATTCGTAATGATAATTTTGGGGGAGTGGCTTAGGAGGGATGCCTGAAGGGACGGACTGTCAGTGTTGCTGACTTTCTCTCTAGATTTAGGGACTTTTGGAGCTAGTGCTGCTACTTTCATTGGAAAAGAGTTGGTAACACTGAGCTCGGTTTTTCGGTTGGATCATTTTCAACATCTAGTGTACTCTTCCTAGTTTGTCAAGATTCTCAACCCTAGCTTTAAATACCTATTTGAACTATATCCATATTTTTAACTGTCTCTAAGTTTTCACTCACTCTTGTAATTTGTGGTGTTCAGTTACAAATAACTCAATGTGTGATTATATTCAAAATCAAATAGTAATGTCTGTTATTTTCAAATTAGTTGAGCTACTCCACTTTCAGCCTTTCCATGTGCCCCCTGGTGACCCTGGTTGGGAATCCTATACTGTGTGATTTAGAGTTGATGTATCCTCATGATTGCTATGATATATTTGTTAAACCTCTCTGTTAGGTTTGGAGTGGAGCCTCCGGGTCTGGTGAAGTTGGAGAGAGAGATAGAGAGGGAGGAGGCGGGTTGCTTATCTCCATCATCCCCTCTGCCCTTCTCCTTTCTTCCCCCGACATCATTGTATTCACCATCACAACCATCCCTACCCCCAGCACCCCCCTCTCCTCCTCCTCCTCCTCCCCCTCCTCCACCTGCGCCCCTCACTCCAAGCACAACCTGTCTGTCTGAACCCCTCGCTGCCTCCCTCGCCTCTGATCTTCCATCAGCCACAACAAACCCACTACCTCCATGTTTACCCCCTCCGCAGTCGCTCCTCTCAGCCTCTAACCCCTGTACAACCACCGCCTCAACACAAACACCTTTGTTCTCTTCATCCTGCACCACTAACACATCTGCTTCAGCACCCTCGCCAGGCCTAACCCTGGTATCCACTCCCAAAGTCTCCTCCACCACCACAATAAACAACCACACTCCCATCACCTCCCCACCTGCAGCTCCTCGTTCCTCCGGCAGATCCACGAGCCGGAGGAGCACAGGCATCAACAACATTTTGGATGATATTGTACGTATTTTACTCCTAGTAAAAGTAATCTTAGTTGAGCTTGTTAAAGATGTATGCTGCATGATTTTTCCTCTCTCTGTCTAACCGGTTCCAGGTGAGAAACATTATCGAGAATCCACCCTGCAGCTGTCCGACCAGGTTCCTGGTTGAGAAGCAACCTAAAGGCTGCTACCGTGTTGGGGAGAAAGTTCTGTACATACGGGTAAGGATGTTCACACTATACCTCTCCGTGTTTTTGTATTTTTATCAACATAACGTTACTGAACGTATCTGCAGAGTCACAAAATATTGATACTGACAAAGTATTTCATTGATTTGTTTCATTCGTAGCAACTAAAGCATTAACATTTCTTGTGATTAGGGACTTAACGTTAGGGAAATATGGTGGTTTTGGGGTAAATATTTAAAAAGTTCCAAACTTGAAGCACGAGACAGAATTTGTTTACTTCATTCTTATTTATCCAAAACTGCAATCTCTCCCTAACCATAACCAAAATCCTTCCTAAACCCAACCACACACAGGACATTCACCATCCACCCTGACCTCCTACCTACGACTTATGTGCAGTACAAACATCTAGCACTCCCTTGAGAAAATATTGCAACTGAATTATGTTTCACATCAAAACAAAACAGTTAAAAAAAAACTAATTAGTAGTATATAAACTGTAACGTCAGGTAAAACCACAAGGAACTGGACTCAAATGCCTGACACAGAGAGAGGAGTGAGATCCAAAAAAACACACAACGGCAGGAAGTGAAGAATCTGATAAAAGTGACTACCAAAATAAAACAGGAAATAATAACTGGAAACAAGGAAAACACAACCTTAGAGGGGAGCTGGACATGACAATAAACATATTTTCACGCCCACCTCCTCCATTAGATTGATGATGGCATTTCTGATATGTTGTTTTATAAGGTATTGACGTAGTAAAATGAATAACTTAAAGCTACAGTTATGTGAAATTAATGTGAAATCTGATGACGTGTTAAATATAAATCTAATGGCTCGCCCAATGAAGATGTGTCACGGATATGAGATGTGAGGTGCGAAGGCCCCTCAGGTTATTAATCATCAGCTGAGTCACCAACAAGTACGGTGTGTCAGAGCGGCTGATTAGCAATCATTTGGGACAGAGACGTCGGCGCTTTTCAGCCTCCTCAAGTCGTGCACCACCACCCGTGTGCGTCTGTACAAAGGCTCGAGGAATGGCCTTCGGGGAGGCAGGGTTGCTTGGCAACCAATGGCGAGGATAAGACTGGGCTGACAATGATTTTATTCAGTACATAGACCTTCAGCAAAGAGTTCAAACCTGAGGGAAAAACAAACACGTCTCTTTCAGGATGATTTGGCGAAGATATGACCGTGGTGCGCAGTGCAAATGGCAGCCCACTCGGGAGTCCGGGTCCACTTTTGAATATAAGAGAAAAGGTTTTACTTCACTGTTTACAACCGTCCATCCACACAAACAGAAAATATAACAGCTTCAGTGTATATTTAGTGTATAAAGTAAGACATTATCCATAAATCTATTAAAAAGAACATGCTGTAATTTTAAAAAATAGTCTATTTTTAACAGGATATGATGTCACAATGTACATTAAACACACACTGAGGTGTATCACAGCTTCGGTGGCTAATTGGTCACTGGTTGAAACCCATTTAATGGTTTGTTTACTGTATTGACCCAACACTCCCTAAACTGGTAATCAATGCTGTCAGCGTCAGTTTGCTTACAACAGAGTTACAGCTACATTTCTGACTGGCTGACAGACAACGTATACATTTTTAGTGTCCATTTAGAAGATAATGCCTCCCTTCAAGTCACAGAACACCTGTTTCTCCACAGCCGACCTGTCAATAACACGGGAGCACCTGTTTGAACAGCACATCAAAGAAAGGCAGTAAAGACGTGATAACCAACGTGTGTTATTAGTTTACGGTCAGGTTCAGCAGAATGCAAGAAAAACTTTATTCATTTCATATTTCAGTATCTCAAGGATTTGTTTTTCTGCTCTGTCTCGACTCTTGACCTTTTATGCTCACCTTCTCCATGCAATGTTTCAGCATAGCTCTGTGTCCGTCTGTCAGTTTTACGCTATAATTACTAGTTCGTAGATGCTACTTGCACTGGCCCCTTCCCTTTTTCTCAAGCACACCTCCACTGTGTGAATAGAGCGCCGCAGCCCATCGACCCTGACTCCATCCATTACCTTGAGCTGCCTACGCGCGTGCAGGAAAACACGCCATAAACCTCAATTACCATATACCACGATAACCCGTGTGCAGCTCCTAGGAGAGCGTGCAATTCAATGTGTACAGACCTTTTTAAAGAGCAGATACTATTGATTACCAAGACAAAGTCATTAGAGAGGGGTTTAATCAGACAGCTTGTTAATGAGCGGCTGAGCATGACCGCCCCTCCTCACGTGTAAACTTTCTACCCCCCCTCCCACCATCTCTATTCCCTCTGGAGTCTATTCAATCACGCCGGCCCTGGAGTGCTCCGCCATTCTTTGGTGTTAAAAAAGAGGAAGGCTTTTCTTTCTTCTCTGCACCCAATTAGGCTCTCCTTCGGCTTTGTAGCAGCGACACTGTCTGACTGTGTCAATGGAAGGAAAAGACATTCAAAAACACCTCACAATATCATGCAGCATCAATTATTTGTTTATCATGCTGTCTACATAAGAGATGAACCTAAAAAGTAAAATGAAATGTTTTAAAGACTGGAAGCAAAATCAGGACCAAAATGAGGAGGATGAAATTGTTTTTCTCGCCTTCAGTTTAGCATTTTGGCAGATTAAACCCTTCATCATCCTCCTTTCTCGAGTGTCATTGACTCCATAGAAGCTCCAGGGTCTTTGTTCTATAGTAACCCTGACCTTTGACCTTACAGTGGAGTGAGACTGCAATTAGGCACATTGATGCTTTGAGCTAAATGCTAACGGCAGCATGCGAACACAGTCACTCAGTGATAAAGCTAACATGTTAATGCTAAGCAAGCATAATGTTTACCATGTTCACCGTCTTAGTTTGGTGTAAACGTGCTAAATTATGCTACTAAACACAAATTACAGCTGATGCTGATGGGAGTGTTATTAGTGTTGCAGGTATTTTGTCATTAGATAAACAACCCAGTCGAAAGAAAACATTTTGGCATTGGGCATTTCTCCAAACCAAGGGATACGCTGAATGTATACGTTTGAGATCAGCCTCGTATCACTTTTGCAAAAACGCTTTGTCACGCCCCTTGGTTTCACTTTGGGTTTAGGCAACAAAACCACTGTAGTTAGGTTTAGGAAAGAACTACATGGCTGGGCTTAAAAGTACTATGTTTGTAAAGTGAAAATGAAACTGAACGTTGTCAACACAAGACACAAATGAACAGCTTATTGTAACGTGAAAGTGAAACTCAACGTACGGGACACAAACAGCGGTCTCCTGGATGAAAGCCTTGTGTTTGTTGGACTCATCCACCTCCCCTTCCACCCGCCCGGTGTGTGTCTTTTCGCTCTTTAAACTACGTCACTTCATTCCCGGTGCATTTTCCATGAGCATTTACTGTTGCCGCGGATTGCCGCATTGTAGTTAATGGAATGCCCGGTGCGTTTTATGCCAGCACTAGGGGGTGCCATGTGCGCCGGTATCGAATGCCGATGGCCGTGACAAAGCCTCGGTATTTGACGCCCTGGGAATGAGAACGGCCTCGAAAAACCCAGCTCAGTGTTTCCAACTCTTTTCCAATGAAAGTAGCTAGCAGCACTAGCTCCAAAAGTCAATAAATCTAGAGAGAAAGCCACAAGTCGGCAACACTGACAGTCCGTCCCTTCCGACCACCCTCCAAAGCCGCTCCCCCAAAATTATCATCATGAACATAAACAATGAACACAGCTTTTGTTAGTACTCACAGCTGTCAAGCTAGCAGCTTGTGGACGACTCTGGTGACGCGTAATGAGTGCACAGAGGTAGACAGGTAGGTAGCTTGTGATTGGATGGGGTTATTACAGTCCTACGACAGATTTTTTTTGTCTGAACATTTGATTTATTGATTGTTGGGATGCAATGATAATTTCAACAAATGTAACGAAAAATACCTTTTAAGAAGATTACTCTTTAACTCTAGCTTTAACAGGAAAGAAAAGGTCAAAAGTCTTTAATAATGATCACTATAACTTTCAGCAGCCCACACATGCAGTATATATACAGTACACTTTATTAAATCAGATAATCTCATTGAGATCCAGGCAGACCTGAGTACAGCAGGAGGAAAAGAAAGACACACATGTGCCTGCATCAGCTCATACAGTTTGTCTCTTTACTGTACATTTTAAAAAGGACTGACTGTTCTCAAAAGCAGTGGATGTGGCTGAAGCCTGCCTCCTACCGGCGGGTGTTTAAATGACTCCTCCTCCTCCTCCTCTCTGAGTACACTCATGCATCTTTCAGCAGAAAATGAGAGAGAGGGAATCAATGGAGCTGCCAGGGAGGACACAGGGGAATCCAGACGCTAGTTTATGGGCTGCAGACGTAGCACACTTTGTACGGAGACCTGGTGGGGGGAGGGGGGAGTTGTAGAGACAGAAATAAAGGAGTCTGCCTGACAAAGAGGGCTTGTGTTGAATATTACAGTACAGAAAGAGGCTGGCTCTGTTTTTCACTAAATGATCATTAGATTATGTCCCTGCTTTACAATAGTTCTGATAGTTGAATTTAGCTGTATACAAATCATATATCAACAGACGGTTAATATTTAACAGGTAACAGAGACGTGAGAAGAGGAAACAAACACACAACCAGCATGTAAAGCCAGATAATCAACAATTGTTTTGAATATGTTTTTATGTCCATATTCATCACTCATTGCATGTAATGTCTTTTTGTTAAGATGCATTTATTGGATGAAAGGTGCTATACAAATAAAGTTTATTATTATCAAAGTTTACAATCAAATGACACAGAGGATTATTAAAAACAATTATATGAGTAATAAAAAAGAAAATCATCAGATAAAAGCTTTAAAATCTCTTCATTATATAAAAGGTCAGAGTAAATTTTGGCGGATGAGTGAATTTTTGAGGATGAAGACCAGTCAGAAATACATTCGCTCTACTTCGTCTGACAGGAAAGTGGTTTATTCAGGATGTCAGACTTGACCCCCTGTCAACCTCAACATTTTAATCTGCAGGATGACAGCTGAGACAGACCACGTCTGGGGTTTCCTCTATCGCTTCCTGTGTCGTGTGTGTCCGTGCTTGTACCATTGATTTTTTTTTTTATCATCCCATACACGTGACTCACACCTCCCCACATAAGAAGAGTAGATCTGCTTGTATTATCACATTCTTAATGGCTCCATAATGAAGGGTTTATTGGCGATAAGGCCAGAGGGGGTGGGGTAGGCCGGTGCTGACAGGACAACGGATGGCTTTGCAAGGCCTCCTGGGAATGTTAATGTCTACTGGGAGTTGAGGGTCTGAGCTGAACTCATCTCAATTCCTCCTTTCATTTTTTTTTTCTTTTCCAGGCTTTATATTGTGGCTGTAGTTGCCATGGCAGCGGTTGGTTTTCAGCTGTAAGGACGGCTGTCTTTGAAGGATGTGTTGATTCACATAACTGACCTCTCTACAGATAGACCGTCGTTTTTTATTCAAAATACTCCATTAGGTGGTTTGTGATGCAGATCTGTGTGGGTGTTTCATTGTGCGTCACTGCATGTGTGTGTTTGTGTGCATGTTCATATGTGGATTAGTCCCGCGTGTGTGCTCAGCTGGTGCCATGAGGTGTTGTTTCATTTGGTTTAATGAGATTTTGACAAAGCTATTTGAGGCGAGAGATCATTTGCCTTTCATAGACAGAGCTACACAAGCTTGTGAATATTACATTGGTGTGTGTGTGTGTGTGTGTGTGTGTGTGTGTGTGTGTGTGTGTGGAGAGGAGGGGGGGTGCTTATTTTCATATAATTGAGAATTTCCCTCATAAACACATCCTGGAAGGAAATATATGCACACTGTTTTCCCTCCTTGACTGAGCCGTCTTGTGTCACCTTTGCAGATGCTGAATGAGCGTCATGTGATGGTGCGTGTAGGCGGCGGCTGGGAGACCTTCATCAGTTACCTGCAGAAACACGACCCCTGCAGAGGAGGAGGAGGGCTGGCCGGCAGATCTGAGGTCAGGGTGTGCAGGAACAAAGCGAAGCCGCCCAGTTTGAACATCTCACCTGACAGCTACATGGTGGTCGGTGCCCATTACTGCGGCAAGAAGTAGACTCTCAAACATTTCACCCATTTGTGCCTGCAACTGAAATTTTTTATTTCCTTTGGTGGAAGTGTTCTTTGGGTTTGCCTAAGCACAATTGTGAGAAAATTTTCAAAATCGGTCAAACCGTTTGACTGAAAAGTGAGTTTTTCTAATCATGCTATATCTAGTATTTGAGCACATGGGACTACTGTTTTTGGGTTGTGCCTAGAAGGGAGCCTGCAAATTGCGAAATCTGATCTGAGATCTGCAAAAACCTGCAAAAACTCTCATGAGACTCACTGCCCGACTGTTCGAGATCAATGCCTAACCTTAACCATCTCGCGAGAGTTTCCCCAGTTTGCTCTTTCCCTTCTAGCTACCAACCTTTTTTTTTTCAATAGACTCCATTATATTTTAGGAAAAAAACAGTAGTCCCACGTGCCCAAATACTAGATATACTATGATAAGAAAATGGCTGTATCTCAGACACTACAAGTATCACAATCAAGTATTTGGTATCTATGAACTCATAACAAGTTGAATATCACATATATGCACACAAATGCAGTATAAAAAAAATACTTTAAATGGAAAACATTTAATAAACACAATGTTAGTTTGTGTTTTTCCTAATTTTTCAAAAATCCTGACTTTGACTATTGATAAAAGTGTGATTTTTCACATGATGTAAAAAAAATCTAAGTTGTACTGTTAGATACTTGCCAAAAGTACAGTATGTCCATGCCAAAGTTCAAGACTTTTGACTAATCAGAACAAATGTTGTGACATCATACTAAATATAGTTTTTGGGCACAAATTGGTATTTAGACCAAACTGTACAATGTCAATGATTTAACATATAGTTTGTTTTTACCTCAAGTTAAAAAAGAAATCCAACTTAATCTAATTAAAAGTTGTAGCCATGACTGTTATCTGTATCCAAACTACTGTAACAACTTGGCAGCGAAGCCTCATGACTGTATGTACGCATCGATTAGTCATTATTTAGCAGAAAATAAATTGGCTGCGATTTTAATAATCAATTAATTGTCACTTTTTCCAGCTTCTTTAATGTGAGGATTTGCTCTTCTTTGGGGGGCATCTATGATAATAAATTCAATATCTTTGGGTTTTGGACTAATTGTTGAATAAAACAAGCAATCTGAATACATCACTTTGGGCTGTGAGACATTATAACAAGGATTTTTCATTATTTTCTGACATTTTTACAGACTAAATATGTAATAAATAATAAGAAAATAATCTGAATATTTATCAATAATTTAAATAATAGTTAGTTGCAGCACTTTGTTATGTACTGTATATCATAACTTTCATATAACCATCATCAAATATTCTTCCAAGGACGGTTTAGTGTTGTACTGTATGCAATAACGTCATTATGAGTTACAGCTATGTGTTTATGTATCATGATATGGTAGTTTGAATTTGTATGTCTGAGCTCTTGTAGTTTGTTCCAGCAGCAGTTTGAGTAGTAGTTGTAGCATAATGTTTTTAAATGTATTTTTCTGTATTGTGCTGGATAAAACCTGTGTTGGTTTCTGTTAAAAATAAACTTGTTTCAAAAAAGTATCTTTGTTTTAAAGATATAACATATTGTACATGCTAAATTACAGCTTGTTTTAACAGTATGTATCATAATTTGTCATTTATTTAATATTCTGTAACACGCAACAGTTTAAAAAAACACTGGTATATTTCTCATTTACTTTGACATCATGGGCCTGTAGCAGAGATTGTATCAGCTCAGCCTTAAAGAGGCAAAGACACAAAACATGCAGTCCTCCCTCTAGATGGCACCACGTCCTCAGTGACAAAAGGCCAAGTCTCGACTCCACGCTTATCTGGAGGAGGCTGCTGTCCACACTGCTGGACGTTCATCTCTTAGTTGGACTGGAAATCTGTTTTCAGTTCCATAAACTACCTCATGCCCACAGATAGTACAAAACACATTGCTGCCTCATCAGCAAGATTTGGAGAGTCACATTTAAAATGTGCTTTTAAAAAAAGAATGAACATTAGTGGGGAAGCTTCACAACTTTGGGGAGCAAAACTGCAGAGCAAGAACATAGAAAGTCACAACACTTTTAGTAATTACATGTTTTATTTCAGTAAAATAAATTAATTAAAAATGGACACAAGTTTTAATATATTGAAAGAAACTAACTGTAATGAGATCATGCAAGACTGTAATGTCTTTTTAGTCCCCACGTAACGTCTGCAGTGGGTTGAACCAGTATAAATGACTTGTAGAAAATAATAGCTGTGCTACTGAAACAAGTGCCGCTCTAAACGGCGGCATTTTCACAGGGCATCTCTCGTTGCACAGAGTACATGTCTAAGTTCCTCATGAAACACAGGAAGTTGCCACTTGAGAGGGATTTTACAACAAGCTCATCGTTACACTGTGTTGACCTCATTCGTTCTCTAAAGCACATAATTCATAATGTTTTGTCAATCTTGCTACTGTGTGCTGCTGTTTCTTCTGTATTGAGACTCAATCCAATCTTATAGTTTTAAAGTACAGACATTGTTATGTTGTTGTGCTTGAAATTTACTATTTGAGATACTGGGGGCGTAAATATGTGCTTTAACATTTTTGCTTGTAATACTTTTTTGACAAAGTCCTGCACATGTGCAGTGGTGGCTCATCAGTACTGGAAAAGTCAGATTTCCCAACTATAATACACAAAAAAAGAGTTGTGTGCAATTGTGCTTCAGTCCTAACAACACATTATACTTGCACCATGTACTTATACATTACAGTTTACTGCTTACAGTAATACTTATATTACTGCGCATCAGTTTGGGTGTAAACTTAAAACTTTATAAAACCAAAACACCAAACAGCGTTGCATTCTGTGAGTCTCAGGACATCAGAAATTACACTGACTCTGTTGTTAGTGTAACGACCATAGATATAAATATTTTATATTTATGGTATGTCCTTGTTTCTGGCGTAAATATTTTCACAATAAGAGCCTGGAACGACTGACCCTAAACACACAACATGGTATAAACCCAAACTCTTTGTAAAAGACACAACAGGGTGCTTATTACATGCCTCTGATCATCTTTTGCTCCCGTATGTGACCTTGCAAACATATAATGTACTGTATATCTCCGCCTGCTCAGACTTCAGGTTCACAGACTGTTATGAGACCCAGCAAAGTGCAAAGATTCAACAAGACACTGAAAATACAGTTTTCAATCATGCCTCAGTTAATTCCTTTGACTTCTGAAAAGTGGTAGCCTCGCGAGGAGGTTAATGGTGATGGTGAGAGGACCGAACATCACACACAGTGTTGTCAACACACATTATAACACCTTGTTTTTTTTTTCTCTAAGAAAGTTAATTGACATAGCTGATAGAATATCTCATGACTCGTCTCCAGCAATTTATAAAAACGTTGTCACACATGGCTGTAATATTCTTGTTTCATGAACTTGTAGTGAGCTTGAAAATTTCAAAATAAAAGAATTCTGATGACCGTGGAGGGGGAATCATATTAGCGTAACAGAAAACTGGCTGCTGTGAGTTATTATCATCCACCACAAGTGTTACCAAGTGAATCGTTTCTACCTTTTCCTTCCTACCTGCTACTCTCTGTTTTCAAAACCTTTCACGTGGCCCCATCCCATATTACATACTATGATGGGTGGGTGTATTTTACTAATTGACACACAATTGAAAGATTGCACCACACAGCAATTCAACTGTTCATTTCAAATTTCACTTCCAATTTTAAATAAAAAATATTTTCCCAAGAATTTATTACTTTTTTTACTCGTTATTTTGTTGTTTTCTAAATGTTGTCCATTAACACAACACTTAAAAATCAAGACCTTTAGTATGTATATTGTGATTTTAAGTTTACTTCATTTTGTCATTTTTAGAGCTGCAACGATTAATCAAATAGTTGTCAACTATTAAATTAATCACCAACTATTTTGTTAATCGATTAATCGGTTTGAGTAATTTTTTAAGAAAAGAAAGTCAAACTTCTCTGATTCCAGCTTCTTAAATGTGAATATTTTCCTGTTGCTTTACTCCTCTATGACAGTAAACGGATTTTTTTTGAGTTGTGGACAAAACAAGACATTTGAGGACGTCATCTTAGACTTTTTCACCATTTTCTGACTTTTTATAGACCAAACAACTAATTGAATAATCGAGAAAATAATCAACAGATTAATCGACAATGAAAATAGTCGTTAGTTGCAGCCCTAGTCATTTTCCATGTGTGAGTGTACCCCAATTAAAACACAAAACTATTATACAGCGTGTACTTGGAATACTGCTTTTAACGTACATCACTGCAGTCCTTTCTAAATCACTATTTGTGCTTTTTTTTCGACACCAGATTTGGAGGGATTTTTAATCCAACCACTGAATCACAAAAGTATGCATATTACATAATATACAGTGTACCATTTTGTAAGTACACAATAAATACGTATTTTACTGCTCATGTGTTCAGAACATCAATCAAACCGGGACTTTGGAGGGCCTCCGTCAATCATAACCTCTAAAATCAAACATGTTTTATGGATTTATTACGCCCATATGTTAAAGGGTAATTTTGGTATTTTTCAACCTGGACCCTATTTTCCCATGTTTTTGTGTCTAAGTGACTAATGGGGACAACACTTTTTTAGATTGGTCCAGTATTGAGGGAGAATGCTGCAGCCGCCAGCCGCTAAACGAGCTGTAATGTAATTATTTGGGGCAACCTGGTACCATCAGTTTATGTCCACTAAAAGTGTTTGTTTTTGCCACTGACAGGCTCAAATTGTTATTATAAGTGTCTGACAACATTATGGAAAGGATCCTACAGAGAGATAAAACCTTTTTCTTACCTTTCGCTTCCTGTTTGTCATTGTGTCATGTGACTTGTTGCCAAGGGGACAACAGTGGATACGTGAGTGAGAGTGGAGAGAGGAGTGCCACGGGATGGGACACCGGTGTTGTCAGAGTTTGTTGTGTTGGAGTACAGAAAGCGTAACTTAGTGTGATCTAAAATATTTTCAATACCATGCTGAATATTTAGAGGACTTCGACATATGGATGCGACGCAAGATTTCAGAACGAAATTCACAATAACAAACAGAGCCCTGTCAGTGGCAAAAACAAACACTTTTAGTGTACATAAACTGACGGTACCAGGTTGCCCCAAATGGTTACATTACAGCTTGTTTAGCGGCTGGTGGCTGCAGCGTTCTCCTTCAATACTGGACCAATTTCAGAAAGTGTTGTCCCCATTAGTTATTTAGACACAAAAACAAGGGAAAATAGGGCCCAGTTTGAAAAACACAAAAGTTATCCTTTAAAAATAAACCCCTAAAACAGCTCCTCCATTTCCAGTGTGCATTGCATTGTGGGAACAAGGATGTCCATCACATATGTGATCTTCCATATTCTGCTTGTTTCATTGTTTCAGCCATTACTGAGCCAGATTTTAGTCAAGACATGACGACACTTTGGCCCTCTACCAAGGTGTGATGTTCCTATGTTACTGTACTTAGTGCAGCTGATTTGGAACGCAGCTTGTGCTTTTGTTTTTAGCAGGATTGCTGAAGTTGCATTTCTCCCACCCTTGTATTACACAAAAAGGCTGACCAATATTGAGGGTAAACAATGGAGCAATCAAATACTTCCTCCACGGTTGGGTTTCTTGTTTTGCTTTTGTCAGCAAACAACCGGGTCCCGTCTGTCAGTTTGGTACCACAAAATACCTTTACGTTGCTGAATCCGATAATGGATTCTGGGCTCTTATAGCACCACCCTGTAACTATTCATCCTCTCCTTATACTGTCAGCCACCATAAACAAACAGAAAACAAACATTCTTATTCAAAATCTAATTTACACAAACGATGATCTGGATCTACACAGAGATGCATTTGTACATAGAGAATCTTTTAAGAAGCATCGAACGATTTTCTTTTCAATGCAGAATTACTTTAGTGTATTTTATCGTACTGACCACGCTGCCAGATCCATTTAGTGCTCTACAGAGGCAGCAGACGTTACCCCGGGGCTCATGTTTGATATCAGTTAGTGTGCTACACTAAAGATAAGCAATGGGCAGTCAACGCCAGTTTTTTTTTGTTGTTTTTTTCATTACGAACAATAACACAGCGCACATCACTCGACTGAAAGAGGAATGCTGACAAGATGCTCTGGCCTGATGTCTTTTTTTTCTTTTTTTCCTTTTGGAGGATTTCTCCCATGATTCATCCGGAGTAATTGAGCATGTGTGGAAAAGCATGTGCTGGTGTGTGTGTGTGTGTGTGTGTGTGTGTGTGTGTGTGTGTGTGTGTCTGTGTGTGCTGCGTGGGAGTGTATGTATTTAAGAGAGCACCATTTTAAGACAAATTCTCTTCAGAGAAAACAGTCACCTTTTGATCGCCATAAAGTCAGCATGTCAAACATCTGAACCAAAAAAAATGTCTTGTTTGTGCTATGAGAGCCATGCCCCAGACATACGTTACTGTAGCTGTTAGTCTCGGTGTTTCTGGAGGTCCCTCTGGGGTTTTTCAAGATTGGGTGTGTGAAGTTTGTTGTTACTTTTGCTCCTTCTGTCACAACTCAGGCACACTGAACACTGAGGGGAGATGACGATGTCGGGGATTTGGTGTGAGATGGTGATCAGACAAAAACTGTTTTCAGAGTTAAACATCAAGGTTGGAAGGGTGTGGTTTGTGCGTTCGGTGGGTCGGCCGCTTCAGGACACCTCTTGTCACACGGTTCCGTTCTCCTGCCTCGGCTTGTGGGTCGTTGTGCGAGTGGGCGTGCTCAGGGAGGGCGCCAAGGTGCAGAGGAAGCCAGCCAGCAATGTGAGACCGAGGCCCCCCCAGGCACAAAACATGGACCAGCCATAGCCATGGCTAATGTCCTCAGGGAGGCCGTACATGTTGCGGGGGTAGCGGGATAACTCAAAGTTGATCCCTGCCACACATGTGCACAAGGAGATGATGCAGCATGTTCCTGTGTGAGCAGAAAAGACAAGCAGCATTTTAAAATGGTTCCATTATTAATAAATTCCTACATGTACTGAGCATCTCACTGCAGGACAGGAATCATGTTACTGCAGGACATTGATCTACCGTCTCATGTTAACCCAAAGATGCTCTCGGCTGTCCCCAAATAAATACAGAAATTGAATAAAATTGGATTTGGTCAGCATGTTTGTGTGTGGATGTGGGCATATGTGCTCTCACAGTACCTCCCATGAGAAAGAGTAGCCCAGCTACATATTGCATGAGGTCATGCTGCTGGCAGCATCCCAGCACTCCAATGATCCAGCCAAAGAGAATGATGGACACGGCCATGCCCACAAAGCCGGCCGTCATTCTTCTTAGATCTGCAGGCAGAGGCAAAAACGTCACCACTGAAACCGAAGGGTATTGTTTAAACTGGTCATTACTGATTTTGCATTGTGGTAAAGCTGGTGGTGAAGCATCTATCACTCTATCAATCTACCATGTTGAAATGTTGTTGACCAACCAGGTCATTTGAAAGGGATTTTAACACTACTTTAATTTTGCCAAAATTGTCAATTAGGGATGTAACGATACATCGAAATGGATCGATGATATCCAATATCATCGATGCAAAATGAAAACATTGATGCATGTCATCATCTTTAAGATACACCTTTATTTTGAAATTCCCATGGCACGTCCATTTCGGTCTAAGCGCACCTCCTTCCTTAACATTCAAACAGTGCTTAAACTTGAGAAGTATGGCACTTTATGGTGAAAAACAGGTCTATTTTTATTCTTTTTATTAAAAAGAATAGATTGTTTTTCATTTAAATGTCTGGAAGAGCTCAGTAATAAAAAAAAATTATTTGAATGTCAAAGAACTAACTGAAAACCGATGAGGCTAACACTTTATTTTATAGGTCCGTCATTTCCTATTTCCTATTTCCTTGGAGGTTTTCTAGAAATAAATGATATGGGAAAACAGGAAAGGATATAGGAACGTCTTTGAAACAAAACCTCCAATTAAACCCAAGTAAATATTCATTCTTTCTTTTAATCAGAAACTTTATTCGTCATGTATGCTGCATGTATACTTATCTGGGGATACATTACAGATTTACGCATTATCGGCAGACCTGCTAGTCGCTGAACACTGTCTCTGTTCTCCCTATAGTCAGTACTAGTAGTAGTTAGCTTTATCCCAATAAGCTACAATCATTTATAACATTGTAATGGATGATATTGATATGAACAGTAATACATATATAGATATCTAAAGTATATAGTTTGGGTATGCATAACTACTACTAAGAATAATAATAATAGCTTAGATAAGGTGTTGGTGTAGCATGTTTAAAACAGAACATATCATAGCAGGTTCACAACACTGATTTCAAAACTGAAAAAAAGGGGTTTCAAAAGTGAAACTGAGGCAATCCAAGGTCAAACAACTCCTTCATTCTCTCTCTTTGAACACGGATATCAAGAAAGAAATACAAGACTATCCAGGTGTTTTAAGGGGAGATTTCAAAGAAGATATATTGATCTGTCAGACCTAATGTCCTCAGATAAGCCACTCTAAAGCTAATGGCTTCCTAATAGTGATGACCTGATAACCTCTGGTCTGAGTCTAGACGTGGGAGGGAAGTCCTCATAAGGACAGCGATACATTCAGGAGCGAGGGGCAGTATACTCTTTCAAACAAATCAGAAATGCAAAATGGCTTGCATTATAGTAATATGCACTCTTGTGTTAGTTTAAGTTAATAACCTGGCTGCTGCAGCTGTAGATGAAAGATTTATAGAGGACTGAAGGGGATGACAGCACAGGGAGATAATGGCATTAATCTATTTCACTAGTTCAGCTGTAAAAAAAAAAAGAAAAAGAAAGATTACTTTATAAATCTTTGAAATGGTAAAAAAATTAGATTTTTGAATCTTAAAATTTCCCAAATATGTCAGAATGCCTGTGGTAGAGCTATGTTTTTGTGAATAATGTAATCAAGGAGAAACATGTACAATGAAAATAAGATAGGGCCCAAAATCCTGCCTTGAGGAACGCCACATTTCCGATATACTATATAGAGAACTGAGTCAGCTAAACTCCTGGATGCAAAGCTTGTCCGCAGGACAACATTTATAAATGGTTATTGAATAATTAGGTGTAAAGAGATGGGGGTTGTGTTTGTTGCATTTGTTTGTTCGTGTACCAAGTAATTTGATTTCCTTGAAAAGGAAGAAACAAACATAAATTTTGCTGTTGGTGTTCATACAGCGTTCATTGTGCATATATACATAAATGTATACATAAATTTCTATATATTCTAATTGTCGATTTTCAGATAATGCTTTGGCAATACTGTATTTTGTTATGGTCATGCAAATAAAGCTATTTGAATCTGATTAAGGAGACTTAAAATTAAGCATTGACCATTATCAGATGGTCGATCGACCTTTTCTGTTGATTTTATTCTCTTTTTATTGCTAAAATAATTAATTGAATAGAGTAGAAAACAGAAATATAAATGTGGATGAACACAAAAGATGCAACGAACAGACAATCAGTGACTAAACCAACTAGTCCAACCAGCTCCATGAAGACAGACAAACACTTAGATACTTACGGAGTGCGTGCCACTCATCCTGTCGTATGGTCTTTGTGATGTTGACGGGTAGATTTCGTGGTAGGATGGACGAAGAGTAGTGATACTTGACTGCGGTACATCTTTGAATTATTCCTGGAACAAAAAAAAAGAAAATGATGGAGACAATAATAACTGGAGCACAAATATCTTTAACACAAGTAGAGAGAGAGAAAATTAAGCAAAAATCTCAGTCTCAACCTTTTCCCAACTTGTGGGAAATAATATAAACACACGATAGAAAAGCTTCATATTTATTTTACACCCTCACTGAGACGGCCTTATTAACCTTGTGTTTCCAACCACTCCTACATTGTTATTAAGAGGGGATTAGGAAACAATATGTAATATGGATTATTCTGCCGAAAGCTACATAAAGAACCTTAATTGTTCTCATTTAAAGTGAATCTCTTCATAATGAGTTGATGGTCAGTGCAGTAAACTGTATTCAAAATAAGCATTCAGAGTCGGATACATTCAGCATTTAAAGACTTTTGGAGTCCAGCTCCTACTTCTACTACTACTACTACTACTACTACTACTTTTACTACTACTAGTAGTAGTATTTCAATTTCTCAGCAAATCATCACACCATCAGTAATTTCACCTTTTAGGGAAGAACAGGGTTATTTGTACAGTACTTTGCAGATCTCAAACAGGCTTGAACCATGGCAGACATCTTTCTTTTTGTATTGGGAGCTCAATGATTTGATAATACAATTTTAAATAGGGATGCACCGATACCGATACTGGATCCGATATCGGACCACCTATCGGTGACAATGGGGCCGATCTACTCAATTCATTTTTATGTTTATATACTATACACATTATGTACTGTAATTTGAATTCCTGTTTAAGTTTTGACCAATTTGTTGCTGCATTAAAAAGGTCAACACCTGAATTGTAATTCCTGCTAATTTTGAAGATTGTTTACCAAGTTGCTGGTGTGCGATTTATTAATTTAATAATAAAGAACAATAAAATAAATAAATATATATATATATGTAATTATTGGTTACATTCTATTTTAAAAAAGTTAGGAGAGCAATGTTTAAGTCAGGCCTGATGTTGCCTTACACGTAAATAATGATCCCAGTCACTTCCACACAGTGAGGCATACAGCTTATTAATTGAATACTGGTATCAGATCGGTACTCGGTATGGGCTGATACCAAAAGCCCAGGTATCACTATCGGTATTGGAACTGAAAAAGTCGGTGCATCCCTAATTTTAAATTCCCCATAACTTTTGTCAAACCTTTTGTCAGACTTTATTAATCTCAGATTTTTAGACATTCCTTCAGATAGTCAGGTTTGTGATCTACATTTTATATCTATTCATTTAACCTTGATTAAGTCCTCACCATTGAGTACCTGGTGCTCCTTTTCATGTAGCTTCTATTGGTGTATTGTGTTTTTATGTAAATGTGTTTCAATGTGTCCTGTCTGGATGTGGTATGTTGTGTTTTAATTTACCCTTTTTAACAACACTTCTTGTACATGCAAACCAAAGACAAATTTCTGCCTTTTGTACGTAAAAAGTAGACAATAAAGTATTTTCTATTGTATGTTATCTGTTGAATTAACCAAAGGCTACTATTGAAGAAAGAGGTTTATATCATCAGGGCAGCATGTTAGTCCAAATATTTCATGTTTTCCAGATGAATTGATGTAGTACGTATAGAAAAGTGAACCTGTGATACCAAATTGCAGCCTGCTGTCTATAGTTTAGGCATTTGTGGTACCTTGTTGTCCATCTAAAGCTTGAAACTGATGTGTGAAATGGAAACTTATGTATGCATCACACCATTTACTGTTGATATCACATCTAAAAAGCATCAGCACTTATTATTAGGACTCCAGCTTCCAATACCAAGCTGCTTTGAATGCAATTTCAACACTGCACATCTCACGTTAAGAAGTCTTACTTCGGTTAAGACTAAACCTTCACAATTCATAATACAGTAATAACAATAACAGACAAAATGATGGCTACCTGTCAAAATAAAAATGCTTTAAATGCTTTGCACACCTGTGGTAGATCAACACAGATTTTAATTATCTTGCCTGCTTTGTTGTTCCTGCTAGGGCAGGACAACGTACTCCTTTATACTTCTTATTGGTGCATTGACTCTGATGACTGTGTACTTCCCATCGTATCTCCGCTCACCTCTAATCTGAGCAGAAATCTAATCAGCCACAGTAAGTGAAAACATCTGTGTGGGTGTGAGCGGTCTAATGAAATGCCACTCAAAGATCAACACTCACTCACTGACACTCTGCACTCACTGAAAGATTGCTGTATAGATCCGGAGCAGGTGTTCAAAACTAATAGTGTATTAGTAGTGTTCAAAGTATTAATCTGACTTTATATCAGTGCATATACTGTCAGAGTCAGCGGAGTGTGTTATTTTCTTGACATCACTAGAGACAAACATCAGACCCCTTTATACCTGCGCACTGTCAAAGTTCACGAGAAAATCATTTCCGAAAACAGTTTTGTAAATTGCATCACTTGAAGGCTGCGTATTTATAAGTGCACTGATATAATTTAAAGTTAAAGGTATAGTCCCATAAATATATGACTGTCTGTTGACATCTGATCTCTGTCATGTGTTAAAACCTGGTCATCATGCTTTCAAACTGATGAGTATGGTCCAGTTAGGTACATTTATGTGTGTTGTAAATGTCATATCACTCATGTGGACCAGCTCATATAATGTGTAAATGCATCTTCCCTTTGTCTTAAGCATCTAAAATAACAACATGTATTAGTCATTAGCCATTATAAATAATCTGTGAAAACATATGATATCAAATTGCTCAGATATGTATTAGTCATTAGCCATTATAAATAATCTGTGAAAACATATGATATCAAATTGCTCAGATATCAACGCCAATATTGGGCCTGATTCAACATGATTATTTAAAAAGGAACAGATGATCTTACGAATCAGACAAGGCTAATAAAACTGATTAATATCATGTGTTCACTTACATTAGGTTACATATACTGTAGTATTTACGTCTGGGGCTACTAATACAATCCTTTTTGAGTAGTTTATCAACATATGCAGTACAAGGTGTGGACATAATATCATGCACACATGTACAATTCATATCCAATATAGTAGCACTGACACAAATATAACCTTTGTGAAGTTTGTAATATACATTTGCTGCTGACACTCTGTGTAAGAGACAGTCAACATTCATTTTCAGACTGTATGCAATCCAGTTAAATAACAGTACAAAGTACAGCCTCAAACAGGACTAAATCAACACCTTTCTGAGACATGTCAAAAAAAATAGTAAGATAACAAAAGGTAGCATGTGTTGTAGACACAGGTGTCTTAATATGGCTTGAGGCTCAGGAGCTACAGACGTTTTGGAGGCCCTCCCTTCACAATATACTTTAACTACTTTAATTCAGAACCCTCGTCAATGGACAGCGACAAATATTAAATGGTAAACAGAATATGAAAGTCATCAGTATCAAACAATACGTTAACAATAAGTCAAGACAAAGCTAAATTGGGTGCACAATGGCAACACAAATTTAGATCAGTGTTTTCAATTAAAAACCCACAAACTTCACAGGCAAAGAACCAATATAAATTTGGGCTGGGGGTTTGGAAAATTTGAAGGTTTTTGACCTAAAACTATAAAATTTTACATAATTTTGACCATTATTATTACTATAGATAATGCCCAAAAAGCTTTAAAACAAAACATGCTATAGGTAAATAATTTTTCTATTATTTACACATATCACAGCCTTTGTCTGAACATTTATTTCTGTAAAATCATATTCTGTAAATCAATAGAGCAGATTCAGAAAACTTTTATATTATGTTTCATTAATTAGGCTATATTTATTCTAGCCTATAGCCTAGACGCTGGTTTCCAAGACCTCCAGACCCCCTACCTGGATTACATTTATAGCACAGGCAGCGATAGACTTCTGGTACTTATTCGCTCAACTACCTAATGATTACTTGGCACTAAATTAGTGTGATGAACATCGTTTTATCAGTGCTCATCATCGCACATTAGTAAACAACCAGTTTCCGCCCGGCATCCTAACATAATTACAGATGACTCCTGGCTCTCATCGGCGATATTATGTGGCTGGGGGAAATAAATAGATTTGACACACATTAATTGTACACTGTAGTCAGTATATTATGATTTTTGAAAAGCAGAACTGTTATACTGTACTGAGCCCTTGTGTTATTAATTATGTAAAATGTGTTTTTAATGCTAATACATAAGATTGCAATTGTTAAACGTAACAAAAAACTAGGGCTGTCCTCGACCAAAGAAATTATAGTCGACTAACACTCGTACGATTTTGTCGACTAGATCGATTAGTTGATTTAATCGACGGATCTGTAAAACTGAGAATCAAACAAAAGCACCACTTTAAATCTTGTGTTTACCAGCGATGTGCTCATAAGTTTCTTAGAAATAAGTAATTCAGCATTAAAAAAAAGCATAAAAAATGACTAATGGACTAAAGAAATCTAAGAACAAAACAACCTTTTAGTCGCCTAATCGACTGAGAGGAGGCAGCCCTACAAAAAAAATGCCATTTTTCATTATTTTTAGGTAGATCAAATGGTGCAGGTTCAGGATTTTGAATGATGTAGTTGACAATTTCCAGAGACAATGTTTGGAAGAGAAAACTGTCACTGGGCTGTTTTAGTGACGTCTACTGACAGCTGTAATCACAACAACTTTATGTTCTCTACATCAGGTTTTTCTACACAGAGTCTTTGTGTTATCAGCTCAGTTTTAGGATCTTATGTGTCTGGATCAGGTGTGAGGCCTGTTCAATGGCTTCTCATTGTTGTTCAACGAGGAGGGCTGTGCATTATGTTTTCTCTGCTTTGTGGCCTCAAATTCAAACCAAACTTATCAATGATTCAGCTTCTTTTTTGCAGTATGAGATCACCTTTTTATCACATTAACCTTTACAAAATTTATGCAAAACAGGGTTGAGAAAACAGAGCAGCAGCCATTACAGAGAGAGGGGAGCTCAGCAAAAAGCTGGGGTTCACTCAGCACCATGGACAGCGAAATGTGACACATAAAAGAAAAGCTTCTGCACAAACAACATCCTCATCTAGTTGTATATAACCTTCACATTTCAAAGGCAGACACACATTGAATTGATTGAAAGGATAGGATAGCCCCTTGAGATGTATAGCATCTCATTTTTGAGGGGACACAAATACAAAAACACATACAAACAAAACAGCATTACAAACTGCAAATATACAGATACAGACAGTATTAGTACACATCAGTGTGAGAGAGGAGCAATGTGGGCCTCTGTTGCCATCCTGTTTGTGTCATTCAGGCTATAGGCTATAGGCTAATTTATACTTTTATATTCTTTTATTTGTTTTTATCTTATGCACTTTGTGCTCTTTTATCTTGCTTTTATATATGTAAAGCACTTTGAATTGCCTTTGTGTATGAAATGTGCTATATAAATAAACGTGCCTTGCCTTGCCTTGCCTATAGGTGTGCAAAATGTGACAAATCAAGAAAAGCTTCTGCACAAACACATCCTCATCTATAGTTGTATATAACCTTCACATTTAAAAAGGCAGACATACATTGAATTTATTGAAAGGATAGGATAGCCCATTGAGATGTATAGCATCTCATTTTCGAGGGGGTCCTATATAGACACAATACAAACAAAACAGCTTTACATAACAAAACATACACTGCAAATACACAGATACAGACAGCATCAGTGTGAGAGGAGCAATGTGGGCCTCTGTTGCCATCCTGTTTGTGTCATGCAGGCTATATAGGTGTGAGCTCATCACTGCTGCTGCTGCTGGAGCATCAAGGCCTGCTTGCTGCACACACACTAAGCAAAGACTGTTTACCTTTGTAGATAAGGTCCTCGGTCTCTAGGTCGAATCCCTCCCGGTGACACTTCCTCCACAGCCCGGAGATGGTGGAGTTGAACTGCCGGTTGCAGTGCGACTCCATGGCGGACGCTGCGGCCAGAAAGTGCCTCTTGGTCCTGATGAGAGCTCCAGCAGCTCCAGCATCTGGGCCGCTGCTCATCTTTGGAGGCATCTGGAGCGGCAGGTTGTGGTTGGAGATGTAGATGTAACCCGGGTCGTTGCGCTTGTTGGCATAGTTTTTACACCTCTCCCGGTGTCTCCTCGCGTCGGTCTCGTACCAGTAATCGGTGCAGATGGCCATGGCGAGCAGCCCGAGCGCACAGAAAGCCAAGAAGAGACCAGTGCCTGTTAGTATTTTCATAGCGGCCATCTTCTTCTTCCCGAACAACAGTCGCTAGGAGAAGGTTGTTCTTCCTCCGTAGCCGTGGTGACGGTGGAGGTACCGCGTGAAATGAATCACGACGGCACTCAAAGCCTGGCGCAGTCCTGCACTAAGAGAAGCATGATGAGGATGATGGTAATGGTGGTGCAAGGCCAGCAGCGTCGTCTGGACTGGATGCTGCTGCTGCTGCGGTCTATTGTTGTGGTGGTAGGCTACCCGGTGGATGCAATGTTGTTCCCACCATCTGTTATGGTACAGGAGGAGGAGGAGGAGGAGGAGGAGAGAGGATGGATGGCGACCAACGCTGTGAGGAGGAGGCAGTGATGTAGTTGCACGCTCTCTCCTCCAGGTTGTTGGATGCAGGATGGATGGATGGATGGAGAGGAGAGTGCTGCTCTGTTATGGGGGAGTGGTCATTAGTGATGCTTCAATGGTCACCTTTTTGGATTTGGTGAACATGGATGAAGTGGAGGGAGAATTTATTCATATGCATGTTAATCTTTAAATCATTTTTTTTTTTTTTTACCTGGAGATATTAAGAGCAGCAAAACAAAGTGGTTTCTATGAATAATTAGTTCCAAAATTATTGGTGACTTTATTATGTGTTTTTTTTTTTTTTTACTTTATTGTATTTATTTTATGACTCAGCCAATAAACATAATGGATATTTTAAATAGATAATTCATACGCCACCTTCTCACACAAAAAGTAGTGATGCTTCAATGGTTACACTGTAAACAATTGCTGTTAATTTACAGCAGGATTTCAACATTATTAACCTGTTATTGCTACAAACAGTGCTTTACTGTTAATACAAAAGAAAACCTGTTAAATTACGCTCATAGGCCGTTTTTTAACTGAACTATAATGCATTCTTAAAAAACAGCACTTTACTGCTGATCAACTGTCTAAAGTATCATCAGTAACAGTTTCATGCAGTATTTTTTTAATTCTGGGACCTGATCTGCACATGTGAGGCTTGTACATTGTACATGATTGTAAAATTAGTGAATTAGCTCTGTTCTTCACTCACATGTTGTTCTGGTTTGCATTCTGTGCTTGTAGCCAGCTAGAGACAGACATTTTGGGAAAAGTGTCAACAAGTCTATTATAGCCTTTTTCCTAACAAGTGCCTTTAATTGTATTTAGTGTGACTATTC
>CAKALU010059641.1:0-29021 GCA_916700995.1 Hozukius guyotensis
GTTCAATCATCCAATCCACCAAACAACTCAAAACAAGAGTCAACACCAACAGGAGAATACACTGTTTACCATTGGCAGAGCATTTTGGCAAATTTTTCCTGGGCGCTACCCACATAATCAGCTGTGCTGCTCATCCCACAAATGCATGATCCTTTCAAGTTGGACATCATTGTGAAGGTAAATAAACAGGCTTTCCAACCATGTAAAATACAATGCCAATTAGCATTGTAACAACAGAGAAATAATCCACCAAACACAAGTTTCTGAACTTTTTTTCCCCAGTTTATTTATTTGTAAAGCAATTTAGCAAAGTATTAGAGTCTTATTTTGAAAATATCGACCAGAAGTCTTTTGTTTCATATTGTGGCTGGCTTAATGCTGCTCTCTCTCTCTCTCTCTCTCTCTCTCTCTCTCTCTCTCTCCTCAGTGTAAACTTAACCGGGTAATTTGAGGAGGAGGAGGAGAGGAGAAGGGAGGGGAATAAAAAGCTCAGTCAGTCCATGGTCGGAGGTGTTGGAAACAGACGGAACAGAGACGGAAACGACGCTCACACGTGGAGGAACAGACGCTCCACAGTTTGCTGAGGTGGAGGACACAACAACAATGCGCCTGGATGAGACAAATAGGTGACTGGAAAGAAAGAAGCGCGTCTTGTTATCTTCTGCGCTCCCTGATTAAGACAATAAAAGCTCATGGAAAGCCCCTGGAGGAGGAGGACGGGGAGGACGCAGGAGGTGAGATGGAAGCTGCTGAGGAACTCGCTGCTACTTTGTTTATTCACTGGTGAGCTTTTTTCAAAATACTCTTCCACCTTTTCAAGCAGCATATGCCCATTACGCACCGTTTTCCTCCAAATTACGCACAGATCAAACTGTTGGAAACTTTTAATGTGAGTAAAGTCAGTACAGGAGAGGACTAGCTGCTGGTTTGTGTGAAAAGGGGTGGGGGGTGAAGGACATAGTGCCATTGTCTCCAAGCGTGTGGAGAGACAGGAGCCAGGACCTCCTGGGACCACCCATACAGAGACAGGAGTCTGCTTCTTTTTTTTTTTTTAAACCTCCTGTTGGCATTTTCATGGAAATATCACTGCTTTTCTGCAGGGGTGTAGTGTTAAAGACAGTAAATTCATCAAAACTTGCTTTGATTAAATAAAAGAAGCATATTTGCTGTCTTAAAATTGCACAAAAACTTAGTAGTGCACTGTGAATTTAGATTTTAAAGACTTTTCTGCAGTATAAACTCAGTTTACCCCACTTTATATAACAATGTGCATGTTTTTTTTTTGGAGAAAAGCATCTTCCTGCTGTAATTATAAGGCAGGACTCTTCTACTAGAAGGTGAACCCAAGCCTGGAAATGTGCCCCCAGGGCAGCACACATCATCTGAGTGAGTGACTGTTGAGAGAAAGCAGAGCTTGTTTTCTTTGCTGTGCCCTTCATGTGTAGTGCACTTCTCTCTCTCCAACCTTCAGCTAAAAAACAAAAAAAACAAAACCCAAATATTGCATCTCACATGGAGAAAAGCCTTCAGAAGAGAGAGAGAGGCTCGTGTCCCGGCAGCAGCAGGTTGAGACGAGTACACAGAGAGCCACAGCTGTGTTTACAATGATTTTGAATATGGAGGCTTTGGCAGAGAGGGAAGAGGAGGAGGTGGTGGTGGTGGTGGTAATGAACCACATTAATCACACAAAAGCATGTAATAGATCCTGCAAATGCCACGTCTGCTCGTAGCAGGAATAATAACGTATAATAATAGTTGAATGTGGAATTATCATGCAGGATCATGGATTGCGTCAGTGCAGAAATGGCAGCTCTTAAATCATCTTTAATTTGACCCCCACGCAGACACACATCAGTCATAGCCTACTGCGTCCCATTCTACTGACCTCCCACTCAAAAATTTATTAATTCAGTTGCTGGATCACTGTAGCTCATGATGCTGTGTCCATCATGCACAGATTTCACACTTCCTGTCTATGGGCACAGTTTTAGAGTTACCTCCATCAACTCCTGTGACAGATCTGTGCTACTGTTAAAGGGGAACCCCAGTGATGTAGTACTGCACTTCCATAACGACAGCTCAGGCTTTTATTTTTTAGTAGGCTTCAAAAAACGCTGGATCCTACACTTCCCATAATGCAACTCTGCCTGGTAAATAGGGGTGTAAGAAAATATCACGATATTTTGTGTTGTGATACTGTATCGATTCTCAAAAACTATATTGATTTTTATTTAAGAGTTTACATGCAAAGATTAGCTCAATACTTTTTTGCCTGTGTTCTTTATACTATGACTATTTTTCAAAATTTAGATTAAAAAAATCACAATGTATTGAATCGTAACCCCTGTATCTTGATACATATCGTATCGCCGGATTGTTGCCCTACTACAAACTTCACGCCTCAAGTCTCAAATGCTTTATTAACAATTTTGTAGTCTCAAAGTTCAAGCTGAGAAGACCCTGATGACATCATCAGGGCTTCTTCTATTTACGCTTAAAACAGTGTGAGATTTTTTTTAGTATGTATGAAATCAATAGTACATGAATTGCATGCTATTTCCCATTGAAATATTACAGTATGCAAATGCTGGACACTACAGCTGCATAAATATCCCACAATGCAATGCAGTAGTGAAGACAACGTCCTTAACAAGACGTTGGATTGCTCTGTAACGTCAATACCGTTTCAATTCAAGTGTAAGATTTTATTTTGTTAGGCGTAATATATGTTTTAAATTAGTTCAGACTTTATGATTCTCACAAATATTGTTTGGGTCACTTGAGGTTGGTATGGGGTGCCATGGTTACGGTTCTCCAACCGGCAAGGAGGCTCTGGGAAAGTGACATAAATTTAACTTGATGACTTGATTTCAATCAATTTGATTTGATGATCTTGCAACAATCTCCTGGAATCATGGAGTCTGTATCTCTGTTACGGTTGCAACTAACGATTATTTGCATTATTGATTAACCTGATAAGCTGGAGCTTGTGACTGTTTGTCATTTTTTGCTTGAAAAATTGTTGCCAATTTTAAGCGGATCAAATAATTGTTCCACCTCAAATCTCTATATCTGATAACTTGTCCGCCAAGTTTTGTCCAAATCCCCTCAGAAGTGAGGAGGTTTTGCAGCTATTTATGTCATCAAATTTGAAAAAGACAACTAAATATGGTCTACACCGATCAATAATGCCACGCTATCATAACATATGTGCTATTTTTTCCAGGCTGTGTCTTCAGTCTACAGTGTTCGATTCAGCTGGTCGGCCATGTGCTCTGATTTTTTGCCTGGAAATGGAAAAATAAATCAAGCATGTCTACTATTGCCTGAGTGAAATGCTGCATACCTGTTACATGGCAACGGCTGTTTGTTGCCACGTTATTTAAATCTCCCACCCAGTGGTTGCAGTTTCCGGATCCGATCTTGAATAGCTAGCAAGGACGGTTGGGATTATCGGAAAAAAAACATCGAAGGTCCCTCTGTGAGTTCATTACAGAGATCCTTTTTTTTAATTCTCATTTCCCTAGACGCTCCACGGGTATTGATTGCTTCTTTTTTTAAAACCGACAAGTGCTTCTCCAGTTCTCTTTAAACCGGTCTCTGAAGGTATAAATAGAGGCTGAGGTTGTGTGCTTTTTCAGGTTAATTCATGAGGTTATTTTTGCATCTAGGGAAAGGTAAACTTGACTCAGGGGTTTCTTTTATTACAAGTGGACACTTACAACTTCTTTAAATTTAACTATTTTGTTTGTTCTGTTACCTTGTTCACCTGTTAATTTTATTCTGAAGGGCTTAATGTGTTTCTTAAAGACTTTCTTACAAGCTTTATCTGTGCAAATGACTGTTTTCTAACACAAAAGTGTGTGTGGGTGTGTGTGTGTGTTTCAGGCGGCAGTGAAGCCCAGTGTGAAGGCTGTATAGAGTATTGCTGCGATGGATCGCCGCCTTTCTGCTGCTCCTACTACGCCTACGTGGGGGACGTCCTCTCGTAAGTTGACGCACAGACACGACAAGTAGGGATGCACCGATCCCACTTTTTCAGTCCCGATACCCATACCTGGACTCTGGGTAATCGGCGGATACCGAGTACCGATCCGATACCAGTGTTTAATTAATAAGCTGTATGCCTCACTGTGTGGAAGTGACTGGGATCATTCTTTTATGTGTAAGACAACAGGCTTTTCCCGACTTTGTAAAACAAAATGTAACAAATAAATGTATAGATATAAATTTACTGAAATGTTCTTTAGCTATTATTAAAATAATAAATCGTACACCAGCAACTTAAAAACTTTATGTAAAACATAACATTTTTTTAAAACGTTAAAAAAAAACATAGCATAAAATGTAAAAAGAAAAAGAAACGTAAATTAAAAAAAAAGAAAAAAAGAAACGTAATTCAAGTGTAAACCTTTTTATTGCAGCAACAAATTGATCAAAACTTAAACAGGAGTTAAAATTGCAGTATATAATGTATATGGTATATAAACATAGAATTGAATTGAATAGATCGACCCCACTGTCATCCATATCTGTTCCATCTATTTGAGTCAGTATCGGCCCGATATCTGATCAGTATTGGTGCATCCCTAACGACAAGCAAATAAAGTTTTATTTTTTTCAGTTTATTACTGCCTATAGGTTTGGTGCAGCTCTTGGATCAAATGAGACGGAACAACTAAGTCACACAGCAGCTGTCTTTTAACATGCCAGCAGACCCTTCAGAGGATCTCACCTTTGACCTCTGTTTGCCCTGATTCAGCACAGCTGCTTTAACACTTTCACCTAGTTCTCAGACTTCTAATTCCTTTACGATAGTTATTATTTTTACCAATATTCTCAGTCCAAAATGAATAACTGACTTTGGGAAAAGCCGAGAGTTTGCTGCTCTTGAAACCAGCCAGGACTGATTCTGACATGCTGACTAACAAACCTGTTAATTATGAGTGTTTTTATCTATTTTATAGTGCCAATTCACAAACTCCTCTGCAGTGAACACACCACACACACACACACCAGTGCTCCCACAGCTGAGTTACATCAGATGCTGCCGTCCATCTCCATGGCAGCAATTTAGAAGTATTGGTAGCCTGTCTGTTTGAGGCAGCTGCCGCCTCTCACACTTGGGTGGCTCACAGTGTGTGTTGTGTGTTGTGTGTTGTGTGTGTGTGTGTGTGTGTGTGTGTGTGTTACAGGGGCACCGCCATCTCCGGTATCGTTTTCGGCGTGGTGTTCCTGATGGGGGCGGTGGCGGCCTTGTTCCTGTGCGTGTGTATGTGCATGAAGAACGGGCGGGGAGCGCGGGTCGGCGTGTTCAGCACCTCCTACATCAACACTGTGACCCAGGGCTACCCAGGTGGGTCTACACAGGTCACACACACACACACACACACACAAACACACACACACACACACACACACACACACATGTTACTTATTACCATTAATAAAGCATTGATGCAACTTTAAAGTATGACTAAATCACACAATTTTAACGGATATACGCCAACCAAAAGATTTTTTCAAAACAAAAGTTGTCCTTAATAATTACTTATTTTAATACAAAAATACATTATTTATTAATGCTAATAAAGAATGAGTTACAACTTATAAACTCTTTTTAAAGTAGTGCCAACAGATTCATCACACATTCACTTTTAAATAAAATACACCAGCCAAAAGAACTTTTCACAACATAACTTGATGCCTTCTATTGGTTTATTAAGCATTAATAAATTACTTAATGTAAATAAAGCTTTAGTTAAAACTCTTTATAAAGTATGACTTATTAAAAAGTGGTACCAACTTATTTATCACACACTTATAAAGGATATACTCAGCCTAAAATGATTTTATAATTATAAACTAGTATGATAAAAGTGGCACCAACAATGTAGCACACAATACAAGTACTTATTTATTATTATTGATATTTTATGCATTAATACTTTATTAAAGTTAGTAAAGCTTTAATTACAACTTATAAACAGTATGAAAAAAGTGGCACCAACAATTTATCATACACTTTAAAGGATATACTCAGCCAAAAACATTTTTTCACTATAAAAGCTGTACTAAATAATTAATTATTACTGATATCTTATGCATTAATAATGTATTAAGGTTAGTAAAGCAGTAGTTACAACTTAAAATCTTAGTGTGATTAAAAAGTGGCACCAACAATTTATCATACACTTTTAAAGGATATACTCAGCCAACATATTTTTTCACAATAAAAGCTGTACTTACTAATTTATTATTATTGATATTTTATGCATTAATACTTTATTAAAGTTAGTAAAGCTTTAATTACAACTTATAAACAGTATGAAAAAAGTGGCACCAACAATTTATCATACACTTTTAAAGGATATACTCAGCCAAAGTATTTTTTCACAATAAAAGCTGTACTTCGTAATTAATTATTACTGATATTTTATGCGTTAATAATGTATTAAGGTTAGTAAAGCATTAGTTACATCTTAAAATCTTAGTGTGATTTTTAAAAAGTGGCACTAACAAGTTATCACACGTGTTTAAAGGATATACTCAGCCAAAAAAAAAATTTCACTATAAAAGCTGTACTTAGTAATTAATTATTACTGATATTTAAAGCTTTAATAATGTATTAAGCTTAGTAAAGCATTAGTTACAACTTAAAATCTTAGTGTGATTAAAAACATGGCACCAACAATTTATCACACACTTTTAAAAGACAGCCAAAATGATTTTTCATAATAAAAGTTGTCCTTGTTGTTATTTTTATGCATTAATCATTTATTATTAATGTTAGTAAAGCATTGGTTACAAAATTATAAACTTAGTATAAAAAAGTGGCACCAATTTATCTGACACTTTGAAAGGACATACACGACCCACAAGAAAGTTTTGCCCAATAATAATGTGTTATTGATGTATAAAGTATTACTAAATTATTAAGAAACAGTTTTTATATAGTATGACTAATCAGACAGTGGTTCCCACTTGATGATTAACTAGAGTGGTCCTTTTCACTTTCTTCCTCCGTGGCACCTCATGTCCTGTCCTCAGGCGCCCACGTAAGAAAGGAAACCAGCAGAACAGGCGTACTATGTTACGGGATCCACCTCGGCCTTTAGCTCCACAAAGAGAGAGCTGGTTTCTTTACACAATGGAAAAGGCTTCAGACACAACATGAGCTCTGTTCAAGCATTTCAGACACACAGATGCACCCAAATTTCCCATAAGCATGATTTTTTTTTCTCCACTCTCACCGCTTCACGTCTGTTACACCCTGTTCCTGCTTGAAAGGGAGCAAACGGGCGACAATGTTCCCACATTGTACTCACAGGTACATCAGAGTCTGTACTCTGTGTCACTCTCCAGCTCCGGGAATATGCTGTTTTTTTCTCATCATTTATTCATTACGTTTCATTCTCCCCTGCGTATCGCCTTCATGCTACGCTGGACCGCCACTCTGCGCTTTGCCCTGCAGCTCTTATCATGTTTCATAAACATGCTGATCAAACACACAACGCCATGCAATATGAATGCATGTATGTGTGTAGCTACAGTGATATGAATTATTTTCATTGCTTTAATTTTCTTGATCTACTACCACAAAGATGAGTTTACCTATAAATATACAATTTTAATTATATTATTCACTAGTTTTTACTTACATAATAGTGCCTTTTATAGGTATAAAATATTTATGAAGTGGCTGTTTTCTCATCTTGCAAGGTCTCGCAACAGTTTCACAGGCATTTCAAAATAAAAGTTCCCCCCCGTAACATGTTAGACTGTGAGTTATTAATAATAAGTGTCATAAATGTGAGGTTTTTGCTGATGCAACCCGTTGGTTTGGCGTTGAGCTCGACTAACTCCATTCATCTCTTCTTTCATCTCTGCTGCTTTGATGTCTTAGTGAATAATGTAAGTTCCCCTGGTGAGACTGATGCATTGTGGTCAACAAAAGGACTTTTTTGCAGCCGTATTTTTGATCTTCCTCAGGTTTAATCTTCCTCCAGAGAGTGCAGTTTCTCGGTTTAACCACTAGAGGGTACAACTGTCCCGTCAAACTAAAATGGGGGGCAGGTTTTCCTGAGCTTAAGTAGGCCTCACTCACCTTTTTAACCCTCTGAGACCCAAAATAGACCTGTTTTTGTCTTTTTTTAGGGGGGATCTTCACGGGTAGAAAGCAGGTCAACAGAAAATGTCACATTGAAGTAGTAATTTAAGTTGCAGCACAGCACTGTGTCAAGTTGTTCTAGTCATAAATCAGAAATAAACATGAATTATTCAAAATAAATTGTGATTATTGTAAGGGAGAGACTCGTGGGTACCCATAGAACCCATTTTCATTCACATATCTTGAGGTCAGAGGTCAAGGGACCCCTTGGGGACCCCAAAGTTTAGCCCAAATGTGGAGCATTATTTAGACAAGCTAGTATGACATGGTTGGTACCAATGGATTCCTTAGGTTTTGTAGTTTTATATGATATCTGTAGCTTCTCTCTAGCTCTAAAACTGAACCTGCCACAGCCTCTGAAAGACAGTAAAGTCGGTTGGGATTGCGGGTCTCAGAGGGTTTAACGTGAAGTTTAATTATGAAGGAGCTAAATGCTTTGGACCATGTGCTGAACTTCTTTATTTCTTTCTCGATCTCAGGTCCTCCACCTCCATACACCTACGACTACGAGATGTACCCTCCCTCAATGCACCCCCCGCCTTACACCCCAACTCAGCCTCCGCCGGCGAGCTACTCACCACCTCCTCCGTACCCCGGCTGCACCCGCAAGTGAATCCCTGCAGCACCAACCGGGACACTGTAACGGCCTGGTTTTCCAGACCTGGAGGTGGCTGCACACCTCTGGCCTCTAATGGGACAATTTAAAGGGGCGGGCAAACATTTCCACATTTAAAAAAAAAAAAAGGGTGGCCCAGTGCAATATTGTTCAGCAAGCCAGAATTACGTGCCTGCAAGGTGTTACTGCATTTCTGCTGGACCAAATGGTGGAGAAATGAATAATAATTTAACACGACGTTGGTCACAATGCCCCACATTCCAATAGACTTAACCAATAGCAGCCCTGCTAGCCCGCAGGCTGCAGCTGGTACCTTTTTCCCCGCTAATAACCAATATTCTTATCCGTCCCCGGCTGTGCACATCAAAGGCGCCGCCGCGCCGCTTTGATGAAGGTGAAGACCACTTTTGTCAGCGTGGAAGGGAAACCTCACATCACTGGAGGAAGAAAAGTATTTCCAGGACACGGCGTAGACTCTGCTTTTATGCAAAGTAAGAAAAAAACTTGATTTATGTCAGCGACTGAGGTGGAAGTTGATGATTAAAGCTGTTTTTAAACAAGTCAGGTCCGGACCTGTCATGTGTAGACACAAAGACTTGAACATAATGCATAATACTGACTTTAATAATGGCAACTTGAAAGGACTGGAGTGTTGGTAATGAACTGTTTTTTATTGCCTTACTTGAAACAATGAAGGTGAAAAGGGGGTCACATAATGTTCAGTTGAAAATTTTTAATTTTTTTGCCTTTGTGAGATAAATTGTGACGCATTCATCGTTTTGAATTGCAGTTGTAGGCTAATTAAGGTTTGTAATTGAATTGACCTCACAGTGCTATGACTGATACATGTGATGGATGACTGTGAAATGATGGATTTACATGTAATGTGTCAGGAAAATTATCTTATGTTTCTTTACTGTGTTGTAAATTAAAGATGTGATTAAAAACGTTTTTTAAAGTATGAACAATGAGCTCACACACTTTACTAGGCTACTCTATCAAAACGTAAGCACAACTACAAGCCAAGTATACCTTTCTGTAGCCCAATTATACTTTTTTTTTTAAGTACATCTCATCAAAATATTAAGTACAAGTAGGCCTATAAACCAAGTATACTTAGACTTTTCTGTATACTTGTCAGTATAAGCCAAGAATACTTAGACTTTTCTGTGTACTTGTTAGTATGAGCCAAGTATACTTAGACTTTTCTGTATACTTGTCAGTATAAGCCAAGTATACTTAGACTTTTCTGTATACTTGTCATTATGAGCCAAGTAGACTTTTCTGTATACTTGTCAGTATGAGCCAAGTAGACTTTTCTGTATACTTGTCAGTATGAGCCAAGTATATTTATGTATACTTTTGTTAAGTATATCTCTGATAAGTACGTAAAAAGTATACTCTCTTATTTTAAGTTTTTTAAATAAGTATACTAATAGCACACTTGAATAAACTATTTTTTTGTATGAGGGTGTGAGTGATGAGGTCAGAGTGTACAGTACATGACAGATCAAGTGTGCATGTGCGTCAGAAAGATAACGGTTGTGTGTGTGTGTGATAGATAGACCGTGCATGTGTGTGTGTGTTAATCCCCTCCGCTGTGGTCAGGTGATCCGTTGCTGAGCAGCTGTGCAGCCTCGGTATCGCTCTCAATCAGACAACGGGAGTCACCGGCGCTGAACACACCAGTCTCTCACTCCCGACGCTAAAAACACGTTAAAAACCGATCGGTTAAACGCTGCCATGGGGGACCGAGTAGCTTTACTGCTGCTGGCTGTCGCGGCTTCATCTCTGGCTGCCGAGGTAAGAAGAAAAACACGTTTTTTGTGTCATATTTAGTAGTATTTCTACCATATTGTTGCCGTCAAGGACACTACAACTAGACCGGAAGCTAGGCGGGCGTGCCTTCAGAGTTAAAGCTCAGAATGTGTTTAACAGGGGAGCAAGGGGAAAAGTATAAAAAAAAGTATATCAAATTAAGCATCTAAATGATTCAAAGATACTTTGTCGTCAATCTTTGTCTATTGTTGTATTAAATCAACACTAGGTTTTTTGCCTGTTCTTTTATGTTGAAGGTTTTGACCGGAAGTTCTTTGTAAACGCCTATCTAGCTTGCCACTCTATTGTGAATACTATTTCTACTGTGTTTTGTACAATACCACGTAAACATTTAGATATTTTGTTAGTATTTGTCATTGTTTTATTTGTAATTAACCCCCTTAACGTAAAGAAAAATACTGTGTATTTTATTTTAAATAGGAAAGCCCTGTGTTCGTTGCTTTTCTGTTGCTGTTATATTGATTTACGGCGACTGGTGTAGCAGTGGAGAAATGTCCGATACATTTGAGTTAAATCTACACCCTTTAAAGTTCCCCTTTTTCCCTTTGTGTGTAAAAACTGTGATTTAAAATGTTACAAACAAGTTGTGTTTGTCAACAAATTATGCTGTAGCCTCAATAACACTACGGTTGTTATGAAACGATTATTTAACAGGTTATTCTGGGTTAATATAATGTAATTTAAAGTCATTACATGGAGATAAATGTCTCATTTTTCCATATCCCGAGGGCTGATTTTTAAGGGAGTGGGCGTGTTTTTGGGCATGAAAATAAGTCAATAAGACGTCTTGTTGCCTCGTAATGAAGACTTTAACGCATGATTGTGTCTTTAATAAAGCAAATAAACCCGTTTAGATGATAGTAATGTCAGAAAACAACACGTTATTAGCGATTTCCCTCATATGTCAGTCAGATGGGAGAAGAATAGAGGAGTAAGATGGCGGCGGTGCACTGCAGCATTTATCCAGAGTCGAGAGATAACTGGGATCCAACAGGAGCTTTGTTGCCTTTAAAGCTCATTTTCTAACCCATGTTAGAGTTTTGTGTGATAATAGTGACATTGGGAGTATAGGTTATCCTTATAATAAGGTATTTATAGTGGATCTACTTCACAAAATCACTGCTCATCCGTTTTTCAAGCTTCTTTGCCAAGAATACACTGCAAAAAATGTCTATTTTTAACATTCACTTGATCTTGTGCTATCACTGGAATGTAAAAAAAAATGGCATTTTTTTTAAATCAAATTTTTCAGTGCATATATGTTTGTTAAAATGTCATGTCATTTATTTATTTATTTAAAAAGGATCCCCATTAGCTGATACCAATGGCACCAGCTAGTCTTCCTGGGGTCCAATTACATTACATTTATCACATACATACTATTATATACAACATCATATTTGTGTTACACTAATAACATTACAATTTTCCAAACATATATAAATTTCACATTCATACACATCTTCCACAACCATTTAGCCTCAAGGCCCAATCATCAGGGGAAAAGGAACAAAAGAAAAACCATACATGACCAACACTGGACTATTGGATCAGCTGCTTAAGTAATGTATTCTTAGATGGTATTTGAATGAAGATTTGTTAGAGGATTGACGGATGTAAAGAGGGCAGTTATTCCAATGATCGATGGCACGATATCATTGTCATCATTGTCAGTTGTGTCATTTACTTAGTACTGTGTCAGTAATGCTTTTTTAGTTCCCCCTTTTTCAAGGTAGACTATATTTAGACTATGGAAAATACCCAAAACACTTCTCAACTGAGATTTTCGTAAGTGAAATGACTAGGGATGTCACAGTACCAGAAATTTAGTAGTCGATACCAATACCATTGAATTGACACGATTCTCGATACCAATTTGATACCACGGTAAACAAAAAACAATAAATCCCATGTAATCAACACGCACTCCTTTATTAAAACATTTGAACATTACAAAAAACAGAGGCATGTAGCCTTTAAGTAATAAATAAAAAGAAACGTCTATTAACATTGCAAAACAGAACAGTGGCATGTAGCCTTCAAGTATTTAAAACAAACAATATTGTCTGGATGTCTGTCTTTGAGGTGCTTTGCTAAATTGGAAGAATTTCCTCCTTTTGGAAAGAAAAGTACGACGGCACCGTTACTGCAGCGCATACTGTTTTTTTGCGAATCTATTATTACTCCTCATAAATCCGCCTCGAACGCAAAGCACTTCCATACCCGACTCTTGCTATTTGTTTTCTCAACGTTGAGGCGGAGGTAGCGCTGCAGCAGCTGCCATCTTTCACGTCTCGTGTTGTTGTTTTTTTCCGTGCTGTTACGGCGTTCTTCTTCTTCCTTCAATTCACGGCAGATGAGAACACTTGTAAGCGTATACTGCCCCTATTAGATCCGGAAGAATCGCATCTCCAGTACCTCCGCTCCGGTACCAAATGACCATTACAGGCATCGTTCTCTACCTTCGGTACCGAAGAAAACGAGTACCGTCACATTTATAGAATTTTGATACAGAGTTGGTACCAAAGTATCGGTTCTCGTGACATCCCTAGAAATGACACATTCCTGTAACCACCACATTGTTTCACATTCATTGCAGTTCAATGTTGTCTGTTGGATCTCTGCTTGTAACAATTATAGCTTAAATGTGCTACTTGTAATAGATCAATAGTGCCAAACAATGGCTACCCATTTAGGCCTCTTGTTTTTGCTGTCTTGGCCGTTTTTTCTTCTTCAGATGAATCAGGTGAAATGTGGCAGCCGACCTTCATTGTTTCCTGCAGCCTATAATCAGTGGACTTGGGAATGAATAGCTTTAAAAAGAGGCAGTGGTTTTGTTCGTAATCCGTTGCTTAGCTTACCTTAGCAGTCCTGTATTTACATTATAGATATCAAAGGCAAAGTGATGAAATGCGATAGAGCAAGTTGTTTAAAATTCCAGGAATAATATAAGCAAGATTAAATCAGACTTGAAAATGAGATTTCGCAAGTTTTTTGATCTTGTTTGGTCTTGTTTATAGCCTTCGTGACCGCCCCACACAACACACAAGCTGCTTTTCCCTGACGGGCCCGCGGTGCGGAGCGTGGGAGTTGGATGCCAGCCTTTGTGTATTTGTGAATCCTTGGGAAATGGCTCTTGGATGGGTGCAGGCGGCCTGTTTGTGTGCATACTGCAGTCTTTGAGCCCGGGGCGGACCAGCCCTCTCCCCTTATTAGACAGTTTAATGCCATTATGCCTGTTGGCGCTGCCAGTGTTTCCTCTCTGGCACCTTCTCCTCCGCTGCTCACGCTGCAGTTTCAATTCTTTGAAGGAGAAAATCCACCTGACACTAATATATATCTCCTCTTGCTTTCCATTTTCTCATTTTACTTTTTTATTGTACTCACTTACTTCAGTTTGTAATTTACATTTTTGCAGAGAAAGAGGTCCAACTTTGTGCTTAACCCAGAGCTTCCAGTATACTTGTAGATAGAGAGCTTTTACAGGTAAGAAACCTGTTAACCAAACTGCTGAAATCAGGTCAACTGAGGCTATTGTCGGTGAATAATTCAGGTTGGATTCTGGATTTGTTTTGTGTGATTCTTGACTGACCTGGTAACGGAGAAGCCTCTGCTCTGATTCTGACAGACTGACACCAAAAACCTGATGTTTGCTGTTGTGTTTTTTCCAAAGAAATGCTTAGTCGACTAATGGATTAGTTGATTTAATTGACAGATCTGTAAAACTGAGTTTCTCCATAAAGAATCACACACTGTAAATCTTGTTTTTACCACAGATGTATTCATGAGTTTTTTTGGAAATAAGTCATTCAGCATGAAAAAGCATTAAAAAACTACTTATCGGCTAAAGAAATCTTAGTCGACTAAGACCAAAATGACCGATTAGACGTCTAAAGAGGGGACAGCCCTAAGTTTTTCTGCTATCAAACTCCATAGTGGCTGCTCTGGACATACCTTGTAATGTTACGTAGCTGACAAGATCAATTCATTGATTAGTCGCTCGACAGAAAATCAATGACACCATTTGGATAATTGATTAATCATTTAAGTAATTTTTCAAGCAGAAATGGCCGAAAGGCAGTGGCTTCTCAAATGTGAATATCTTCTGGCTTTCTTAGACTTTTATCTATGATGGGAAATTGAATATCTTTGGATTTGGGGCTGTTGGTGGGACAAAACAAGACATTTTAAATCACAATTGGCAATTTTGATAATTAAATAATCATTTAAGTAAATTTAGATCAGATCACTGTACTGTTCACACACAACTTGCTGTCTTGTAATCGGGAGTCTTGAAGTCGTTGTGGTTTTCATGACTGACCGGCGATGGTGTCACAAACTACAAGATCTTTCACCAGGAGGAACCCCCGATAAGGTCTACAAACTACGGTTTTGTCACGAAATCACACGTGAGAAATACACGGTAAATGACGTGAAACACGTTGTTGATGTTGGCACGTGTTCACAAAATAGCCTGTTTACACCGGTTTCCTCTCGGGCCGGGCAATATATCGATATCATATTGATATTGTGATATGAGACTAGATATCATCTTAGATTTTGGATATCGTAATATCATATACAATATAAATATTGTCTTTTCCTGGGTTTAAAGGCTGCATTACAGTAAAGTCATGTAATATTCTGAACTTACCAGACTGTTCTAGCTGTTCTAATATTTGCCTTTACCAACTTAGTCATTATATCCACATTACTGTTGATTATTTATAAAAAATCTCAGTGTAAATATCTTGTGAAAGCACCAATTGTCAACACAACAACATCGTCACATTATCGATATCAAGGTATTTGGTAAAAAATATTGTGATATTTGATTTTCTCCATATCTCCCAGCCCTAGTTTCCACACATCTTTTTTAATATTTATTCCTCTAGGTACAACAACGTCTGGAAGGTCCACACCGCCGGAAATCGAGGCTTAAGTCGTTTTGTGTGAACTAGCTACTAGTCAACTAAGATTTCTATAGCTGTTTAGTAATTTTTTATGCTTTTTCATGCTGAATGACTTATTTCCAAGAAGCTTATGAGTACATCTCTGGTAAACACAAGACTTAAAATGGTGCTTTTGTGTGTTTCTTTGCGGAGAAACTCAATTTGACAGATCTGTCGATTAAGTAAACTAATCAATCAGTCGACAAAGAATTTCTTTGGGCGAAGACAGACTTAAAAATGTGACAATTTTTGCTGTTTTTTCTCTGTTGTTGGTTCTCATTCTAAATTTAATACCTGTAGGTTTTGGACTGTTGGTTTGACATCACTTTTGGCTCTAAGAACTTGGTGAACAAATAATGAATCTTTCGAAAAAGAAATCAATACTTAAAACAATCAGAAGTTGCCGCCACAGACAGAAAAATAGCAGTCACTGTAATTATATTAGTTTATCATACTCCCAATGTGCCTGCCTCTCCTCATCTCAGTAAACAGTGAATATTGTCATATGGCAGGACAGGATGTCCTCCTCATAATGAGACATGAAAGGGGTTCGTCTCCAGCACTCCCTGTTTTTTGTCTCTGTCTCATTTTTCAATGTCCAACCAGTTTGTTGGCTATAAAAATTGCTTGTTCAAACAGCCCACATTGTCCATCTTGGTTGTGTCAACAACAACAATGACACTGCAACGCTCCCAATTAATGTCCCCCCTGTTATCCCCCTCTGTCTGTCCTGTAGAAAAGAATTCCTGACCTTTTGATACTGTTGTTTCTGTTGTCATGGCGCCTGGAAACGGGGATGACGCTGATGGGCTTGTTGTTTTTTTTGGCGCCGCATGTAACTAAGTTTCCCCTGGTTATGATGCAAATCAGCTTCAAGATGATTTACCTGTTATTCTCTGCTTCCTGCTCTGTGCTATTCTTTTCTTTTTTGGTCTCATTTTTTGTCATCCTCACAGTCCTGAGTCTTCTTTGTGTGTTGTTTTCCTACTGAAAGGTAGCAAACCCCCCTTTCAAAGCATGGTAGGAATCTGGTAGTGCTGATTTCAGGCCACTGCGTAGCTCAAAGGCCTGCTTTGTGCCGTGCAACCTGGCCTCTGAATGAGATACTGTGGATGGATGCCAGAAGCTTTGATTAGATCCAACACTGATCGCATAAGAAGCTGACTTTCCTTCGCTTGTTGACTTGAGGAGAACTTTTCTGATTTACAGCTCTGGATGAAGTTGTTGAATTTCATCTTGCTCACCTCTTCCTCTTTATTACTGCCTCATAATTACCTCTAATAGGTCAAACATGTAACAATCCTAGCTTTATTGCCGGGTAGTCATCGGGGAACACGATATTCTCCCTCCCACTTCTCATATTAGAGTGAATCTCCCACCGGGCAGCACCATTCATCACCATCGGACCACTATTTCCATCTGTAAATATCAGCAGTGCGCCTCGAAGACACACTCTTCATTTCGCCGCTGCTGAGTAAGCAGCTGTTGGTACAGAATCTGAATAATAAGCCGAGAAACAAGTCGCTCCGACCTGCGCAATTACTCAGCAGCGGCGAGCACATCCAGCTTCCACCTCATCAGCGAGCAAGTATTCATACACACATCTGGATGCGTGTGCCTGCCATTTCTTGTCGACGCTTTTATAGTCCACATCTCCATCAGAAGTGCCATGTGTCCCAGTCAAGGCTGTGATGTGACCTTCCACTCAGATATGACGACCCAGACTGTAATAATCTGACCAAGGCCAATACAATCAAGTTTTAATCTTGGATTTGGTCACACAGACGCAACATTGTCAGCGCATGATGGATGAGCGAGTACATAAATGTATGCGTAGATTTACGCCCCCCGATGGTGCCGCAATCAGAATATGATGATTTATCACATGTATGTGCTCATCATCGCACACCGCGACCCGTGGCACTTTGCGGCGTTTGACTTAATAGTTTAGCCGATCCGCCAGGCTGCTTGTGTCCTCTCCGCTGGATCCCAGACTGGAGGTGTAATGAACCGAAGAAATGCCAGCTCACCTCTGAGCTTTCAGTTATAAAAGAGGAGCCCAGCAGAGGTCCCACCCCCACTTCAGTGCTTGGGAATTTGACATTTATTTCTGGTGAAGTGCATTAAAGCTGATATGAAGTGCCTACACAAATTCAGTGAGTCTGGAGATCACTAGAGTGGCATACAGCACATTTGGTGCCTCTGTCTATAAAAAAGCATCTCTATGAGAGTCCTTGTAGTTACCGTATAGTCGCAACAACTCAGGTTCAGTTTGCAATGTCTGCCCCCCCTCTCTTCTCATGTTTCCCTTCCTATCGACTGTCAAGAAAATGGCTAAAATACCCCGAAAATAGAATATATCTGGCCAGGATTTACAAATTAAACTATGTCCTATCCCTTCTATCATAAATCTTAATCCATCATACGTTTTCAATTAGATTAGTGCCCTTCAGAGTATTTAAGTGTGAGAAATTTGCTATTGTCTTTATAGTTCTAAGGAATTTATTTAAAGGGGACTTATAATTTTTTTATGGGCTGTCTAGATCAGAAAAGATGTGATTCAACAAGTCATTCAGATTTGGGTCAAAAGACACCAGCCTGTCACCCAGGAGACCGCTGTTCGTATCCTGTGTTAAACCAGAAGTTTATTTGTCACATAACTTCCGTACTTAAGTTACACCACTTCTTGAGTTATTTTAACCCAAACCACAATTGTTTTAAACCTAACTTAGTAGTTTTGTTACCAAAACCTAACCAAGTCGATCTTTTCCTAAACCTAACCAAGTAGTTTTGTTGCCGAAACCTAACCAAGTCGATCTTTTCCTAAACCTAACCAAGTAGTTTTGTTGCCGAAACCTAACCAAGTCGATCTTTTCCTAAACCTAACTTAGTAGTTTTTTACCAAAACCTAACCAAGTCTATCTTTTCCTAAACCTAACTTAGTAGTTTTGTTGCAGAAACCTAACCAAGTCGATCATACAAACTGTTGTATGACGATACATTGTCAGAATATACTGGCCACAGCTTGAACTACCTTTGCAAAGGTGCACCATATTTTTCTCGCAAGCCAGTCAGAGCAGACTGGGCTTTTTCAGGAGGGGTTCTTAAAGAGACGGGCGCTAAAACCCATTGAGCATTAAAGCTTGTAAATGTTTTCTAGTAGAAACCCAAAGTACAAGTATGAACCTGGAAATGAGCCTGATATGTCCCCTTTAATGTATTTCTGAGTTGAATTTGTAAAGCACAGTTCAAAAAGAGCATGTACTTCTATTGGCCACACTGCCAACTCCAGATGTGCGCCAGATGCTGTTGATGTTTCAAAAGGTCACAAAGTGCAGAAATGGAAGTAAAAGCTTAAAATAGCCAGTAGGGGTGTTAGAAATACAGTATATCCCTAGGTGTTTTGGATTAAGTATTTGCTTCGGTCTATGAGATGGATCAAACAAGCCTTTGATTTAAAATTCTTTAGTTCATCTTTTTACCAGCACAATCTTTCCATCAAAGCCAATACAAACCAATTCTTCCACCATATGAATATTCCCTGGAACCACAATGGAGCTTGGCTCTCCGTGGTCTCTCTTTTTGAGGAAGTTTGATGTTGATGAAGTTCTTTTGTTTCACTACCTCTATCAACACGCAAACATACCCACGAGGGTCCTTGTTTTTGAGGGTTATATCCCTCTACTTATATGATCTCATCCTCTCACTTCTTCTCATGTCTCCACTCACCGTCCTGGGTGTTCAGGGTTGCCATAGCGCTGGAGACTTCCCCAGGTGCTTGGTACTTGGATTATAATTAGGCCGCTGTGCGTTATTCCCGTCCTTCTTCTCACCCATTCCTCCCTCCTTTTTACCATTTTTCCACTAGAGCAATTTCGCACTCTTTTTCTCTGAAACGCTGTGTCATCCATACAGCACGTTGCTGATGTGCTGCATGCCCTTCGGCTCGAGAGTCACAGTTTAGAGGGTTTATGAAACTCGTACCTCTTTGAGTCGGCCGACACGCCATCAATTGCAGATGACAACTCCTCTCGGAGTCCAAGTGTGAAATTGGAACACTTGTTTGAAATGCCAAGTTGTGTGTGTGGGTGCAAACGAGAAGAGAAGGCTGAGATGGAGATTTGCGTCAGAAAATAGACAAGTATTATTGACTGTGCCCTGCTATTTCTGGATCTGTTTCCTGTTTGGTCTCCATGTTAAAGGCGGACTTCCTGTGTTAGTACAGGAGTGCTGCAGAGCTAGCTGTGCACGGTAGGAAGCCATTGTTTAGAAAATCCCTCATGTTGGAATTGACGGTATGCTTTGTAGGAAAATCCCAGCTAGATTTTGGATTTGTGAAATAGAATTTTCTCCTCTTGTTAAGCTGGTATTACTTCAAAGTAGTCATTTTAGCATTTAGTCATTTGATTTAGGAAGTACAGAAAAGTATAAATTGGTAGTACTCTTCCGTTGGTGATTGGAAATACCGCCTGTGTTCCCAGTTTACCTACCAGCCCTGTGGAGGAGGTGGTGCTCGTAACCACCATGACACATTCAGAAACACACCCGCCATCAGCACCCTAGGGCCCTGATTCACAATGACTCCTAGTAACAACACTGAGGAAGGATTACCTCAACTCACAATTAGCCGTAAATCATTTGTTATGCAGCTGTAAAAATAACTATTAGGCTTCTGTTTACTTAAATTCAGCCTTTTTTAAATGGAGTTCTGCATTGTTTTCTAAGGACAGCATATTGTTGCCTTTAGCTCCATTGATGCAAGTGAAAACATTATAGGAAAAATATGCTAAGTTGTATATTTTGTGTTTTTTCCAGCATGTGTATCTGACGCAGATGACAAATAATGAAAAACATGTTCCTGTTGGGCAAGTCAACACAGTTCTAATTAGAGAATGGAGATGCTGTTGCTCCAGATGTTGAGTGTTTGTTTAGGATGAGTGTAGGGTTGACATGCATGCACACAAGGGGCCAACAGAGTATTTTGATTGTGATTTTTATTGTGTGATATGGCCCACTGGGGGAAAAAGATGACGTAAACATGATGCAAAACGGACGTAGTCAGGGTACAGCAACACTGAGGTTTTAATGGGATATTTAAAAACTAGGGCTGTCAATCGATTAAAATATTGTCCATAGTTAACTGCGATTAATCACAAATTAATCACACATGTTTTATCTGTTCGTGGGTACCCATAGAACCCATTCACATTCACATATTTTGAGGTCAGCGTTATTTTAAATTGGTTGGTTGAAAATTACAAGTTGCGTTAATGCGTTAAAGAAATTAGTGGCATCAAAACAAATTTGTGTTATTATCACATTAACTTTGACAGCCCTGTTAAAAACAACCATTATCAGCAAATTTCTTTGGGTGAGATTGTCAACAGATTTGTGTAATTTCTGGTCCCAGTAGTCACAGTTCATAGTGTGGTCAGTGTTGTGCAATCACAACTCCATCTGTGTATATTGGCGGCCCACTGCAGAGTGACTCCCAGCTGAATACCAGGGAGGTCAGAGGCAGTTTAGCAGACCGTTACTGAATGAGCCGGCCATTACGCTGTTCATTTTTGTGCACACAAAAAAACACCTGCATGCCCAGCTACATGCACATTACAAACACACACACTTCCTTACGGGAAGTGGACCAACCCCGATGATGAAATTCCTGCTCCCAGGTGACTTGGATAATGGTGTTGCCTCAGGTTGCCACAGCGATGACAGAGGAAGGTTATAACAGGCTGTTCCCCCGGGGTCGAGAGCAGGCTGCGTATCCATGGTGATTATTACTAAGGCAACCAAGAGTCCCTCCATCACGTCTAGACAAATGAAGTGGGCAGAAGTCAGAACTATATTTCTTACACACTTCTAATCAGATTTTAAAGAGGTTTATCTGAGATGCTAATTCCGCGGGAACCCCCCGAGACGAAGCTTAATGGCGTTGAATATGAGTGAAGATAATGCTTCAAACTAAAACTTTTGAAGACTTCTGGGATGAGCCAAGGACAGAGTGGTTAATCTTAGATGTGAGAAAAATCATTTGATTGATTTGTCATTTGACCTGGAGGAAACGTTTCCTTTCTGCCAGTTTGACCCTTTTAAGCCTATTACCAATATTATTTATCCGAAACTGACTTGGATGCAGTCTGCGTTTCTTGGGTTTCATCTTAACCTGATTCACCTCAATTTACCCCCACCCTAAAATGTTGGCAGCACTGCTTAGAGGATGAGCCGGGCAATCAATCCTACACCCAGTCTTTCCTGTTTTCTTTCACATATCCAGGCCAGAGCTTCTGTTTTGCCCTCCGCTATTTATTTATTTGATGAAAGTCTGCTTTAACATCTGCTCTGTAATTGACCGTCAGGGAGTGTGAGGGGAAGGGAGGAGGGTCCGGCTTCCCCTGTAATCAGTGAAACACACTTCCCCGCTAAATCTGCGTCACAAACATCACACACACACCAGCGTTGAACACACAATTCCAGTCAAAGACGATGTGAAGGTTTTAAGTAACAGCGCGGCCCGCGTGCCAAGGTGATTACAGAGCGAGTGTGTGTATCTGGACGAGCATTGCCGCTGTGCGCGAGAGCAATCCTGTCACCTCGCCAGTCTTATCTAATTCAGCCGTCACACACCCCTCCCGAGCTAAGCAAACAAATTCCCGCGGCGATGCATCTTGTAAACAGCCCGCAGACAGCCGCGCTTGTGCTCGATCCCACCACAATTGATTGATTAATGACCACGAAGGAAAGCAATATAAGTTTGTTGTTTCACATGACACGGTCGTAAATGTTTAAAGGCGACCGATGATAACACAATAAAGGCCTTATTTGCATTGTGAGGAGGTGCCTGTCTGTCTTGACTGTGCATTGGAGCCGTTGTTAACCATCTCCAACACTCACCAGTTGACATTATCTAGTGGTTCAGTGTGTCCCAGCCTGGACAATAGAGCCTTGTCTTGTTAGCTACTAGCTTGGACATAGCCAAAGATGTCTGTAAAAGATGTGTGCCAGAGAAAGGGAGTGTGTAGAGCTCCTGCGACACATCTTGCTCTCCAGGGAGTCTCCCCCCGGGATGAGAGATGATCTAAGACACCCTCCCCCCGCCCCTCTTACCACCCCCACCACCTTCACAAAACTCCCCATGGCAGGCCTGGGCAACTCAGATAAGACTGTACAATTAATAGCACCGCAGGACCAGCGCCCATGGGGACACTTCAAAGATTGTGCATGTGTGTGTGTGTGTAAGAAAGGATTTATTTGCAGTTTGTAAGCGTGTGATGCAATATTTCTTTCTCTGACAACTCCCCATTTACATTTAATGGGTAATAAACATTTTCCTGGCTTTTTTTCTCTGCTTTTTAGTGCCGCTGATCACATCTGTGACTGCGCCAGCCATAAGCGGGCTCATTCACACATATCAGCACATTTTACAGTCCCTTTTACACAATGACTTTGAGATGGGAATGGTTAGGCAATTTGCATAAAGGGGGGAAGAAGAGTTATTATGTCTTACAACAGTCCTGCACTGTGCAGTCGTACCGATCGATGAGAATGTTCTCGCTTTTGATGCGAGGGACAGAAATTCAGAATGTAAAAGGTTTTTTCTTTCTGAATATTTTGAGTTTGCGGCTAATTTGTGTTTTCTCCCAAAGTCAAAATAGTCAATGGGGAGACCAGCTTGTAAAAGATTCATTATCTCTTTCAGTTATGATTAACATCTCTAAAGTAACATCTGAGATACAAGAACTCAAGAGGTCGCTAGTATTATGATGCAAGAAACATGAGCAGGTTGTAAATTAAATAGAACTACACCGAATGTCATTTTTACATTCAAAGCTTCTATTTAGTTTTTCGAATGAAGCTTTGAATGTCCGTCGTAGGGCTGCAACTAACAATTATTTTCATTGTTTATTGTCATCTGTTCATTTTTTTCTCGATTAATCGATAAGACGTTTGGCCTATAAAATGTCAGAAAATGACTTTCTCAGACGTCTTGATTTGTCCACCACTAAAAGACATTCAGTTTACTGTCATAGAGGAGTAAAGAAACCAGAAAATATTCACATTTAAGAAGCTGGAATCAGAGACTTTTTTTCTCAAAAAAAATTTCTCAAACCGATTATCAAAATAGTTGGCGATTAATTTAATAGTTGACAACTTATTGATTAATCGTTGCAGCTCTAGTCTAACTTTTAAATCTATGACGTTATCACCCTAAAAAAGGACAGCATTTGTTTTTGTTATTGTGGTTATATAAATGTAATTTATGGTGTTGAGGTTGCCATGTTATGATTTCAGCATATTTTTGTTATGCTAAATGCAGTACCTGTGAGGGTTTCTGGACAATATTTGTCATTGTTTTGTGTTGTTAATTGATTTAAAATTAATTCATATATACATACATTTGCATAAAGCAGCATATTTGCCCACTCCCATGTTGATAAGAGTATTAAATACTTGATAAATCTCCCTTTAAGGTACATTTTGAACAGATAAAAAATGTGTGATTAATTTAATTTCGCAATTAACTATTTTAATCACTTGACAGCCCTACTTTTAGACTTTACAACGCTCTGGAGTTATTGGAAATGTTTGGATCATACGAGTCCGTAACAATAGCCAGACACCACCGGAATCTAATTCTACAAGTAGTCTAATACTAATCATATTAGTGTAGCCTAACCTTTATCTGTGACTGTGCAGAAATAGTAACTTTAAACAATGAATAAATAAACATGCGAAAAAAAAAAAAGCTGTGCAGCATTCAAATGTTGATATATATAATTTGAATGTCAAAGTTATGAATGAAGCTTACAGCTATTCACGTAAGTCGCGTCCTTAGATTGCTAATTTTTGTCCTACCAACAGTCCAAAATCTAAAGATATGCAGTTTACTATCACATAAGGCAAAGAAAACCAGAAAATCTTCACAATTGAAAAGCTGCCACTACTGAAAATTACGATCAACTACTCTAATCTAAACCACTTTATTAAAATACAAAAACAAGACCATATAATATACCGAACATATGACAGTCAGACGCGTGATGATGAAGCAAAGATCACGTTGCGTGTGTCTAAGGTTTGCCTGGATGTGATTTGGGTCATGGTATCCAGCTGTGGAAATAGGTCACCTGTCTGAGATGGGAACTGTGATTTGAATTTGGGCGTAACAACATCACACACACACGTGTCGACGGTCCATGTGAACTGCCGCAGCATCGCTTGTCATAAACTTCCTCGGGGTAGCAAACCACTCTATCAAACTGCAGTGGCAAATAATCTGTCTTTAATCGCATTTACTACTACAAACGTGTATGTTATTGCATTACATTATTAGATTGTCTGTTTGTCTGCTTTTTTAGTGCTCGTCTTCCTGTTGTGCGCCTCCCTCGGGGTAAAACAAATTCTATTTCATCCTCAAATTATTATGAGGATGTCGTAAAGTTTATAAACCGACGTCGCATGCCAGGCTTTAACAACTTGGACATGGGTTATGTGCAACTTCATTTTGTGGTCCTATATGGGTCAGCAAGCCCCAGTAGCTTAAAGTCTGTATTTCCTTTCCGTGACTGACTTGATTTTGGTCTATTTTCTGCAACACAAAAAAAGCAGCTTACAATTCTCTTCATTGTGGAATTTATTATGACTTTGCCGGCTTCCTCGACTCTCATTTTTGTCGACCCACAGAGGTCTTTCACATGATTAATAAGAGCGGCAAGAAGCTGTAAAACATTTTTGATGGATCAGGGCTTTTAGTTGCATCACTTGTAATTTGCGTTGGGGGAGAAGTAGCACGCCAAGCAATATGTGGCTGGGGTTTTCTGCTGACTTTAATTGAACTATCGTCTCGGGGTCAATCTGATAAAGCGTCAGCCTCCTTTTCCCCTTGGCTTATTCCCTGTCCGTCGGTGATGGCTATCATGCCAGATTGAGACCAAAGGGGGATATTTCTCCTGACCAGGCTGCCGTCCTAATCCTCAGTGCCCAGATTACTGCTCCTTCCCCTCCCTGCAGGATGACCGGCTGGCAGACTGGCAGAAATGTGAACCAGAGCTGAGATGGGATAAACGGAGAGGAGATAATATACATGCTGCTACTGATGTGTCTTAACTGACAGAAGATGCGCTCATTCCTTTTCTCTAAAATACCTCCCTCCGACACCAGAATTACCCATCTTTTCCCCATGATTTCCGTCAGCCCCCGCTCTCCATCTCCATCTCCCGCCCTCCATCCCCACATCCTTTCTGTTTCACCGAGTGCTTGACCTTCTGCTCGAGCCCGAAGGCTTATTGTCCAATTCATCTGTTCTCCAATCTCTCCCTTCTCTCTCGCCATTGTGCTTATTGTTCTTTCTCCCACTTTCTCCTGCCTTCACCACCATCCTGGGACCCTGATTTATAAGCTTGCAGCGAAGGCTCGGCTGATCCCCCCCCCTCTTCCTCCTCCTCCTCCGCCTCCTCCTCCTTCAGCAGAAGACCGAGCGGTGGAGAGATAGCAGTGGAGAGGCAGGAAAGGAGAAGAGGGAGCGATTTTTGGCGAGGATATGATTTGCCAGCCAAAAGAGGATGACACAAAGAATTTGAATGTCAGCGAGCAGTTGGTTCAGATTTGCCTACCTGTGCCTCAAGCAAAGGGGAAGTTGGTTTATCTCTTTCAATAAGCGACAGGGAGAGGCCAGAGGGTGAGCAGATAAGGTCAGAATGAAACTGGGCAACCAGAAAGTGAGCTAATTAAAAGATAGCACACAACTTTTTAGAAGATGATTTGAAAACTTTCTGCTCTCGCTTTCGCCTTGGGTTTCACTGTTAATGAGCAGGATGGGATTTGATCTGTTCCCCCCCCGGTAGCGCTGCTCACTCGCAGATGGCGGTGTGGGAATCGAGCGGCAAACCTCTAAATAACCCTGTGTGGTGGTGCAGATGGCCCGGTGTCAAGACTGATGGCCACCAGTGTTAAGTTGCCATGTGTTGGGGCTAGAGGAGGGCTGGGGGCAAGAGGGGATTGTACACACTACTTTGTGTGTGTGTGTGTGCGTGTGTGTGTGCGTGTGTGTGTGAGGGATTTACTGATTTCCTTGCTACCACAGCTTGCGGCTTATCATGTTGGCCTATAAGGGATGTGAACTTTGCAGGTGCATGTGTGACCCACGGAAGTGTAAGCTGAGCTGTGTTTGTGATCTTTTTAAACTCATTTGACTGCAGTAAATGGTTCAACCTCCAAAAAACCCATTAGTACACTTTTTGTGACAGATTTTCATACAAATTTAGGGATGTCATGATACCAGAAATTTAGTTGTCGATACCAATACCATTGAAATTCCTCGATTCTCGATACTAATTTGATACCAAGGTAAAAAAACAAACGAAAGTAAAACAATAAATCCCATTTACTTCAACATCCACTTCCTTATTACTGTTTGCAGCCTGTTTTTTGTTAGGAAGTTAAACAGGTCATAATTCTCACTGTATTATCTATTTTATATTATTGTGAAAACATCATTCAAACAACTGGAATGATTCAAGTTTCTCACCAAAAACTACATTTTACAATATTACATTTGAACGCATCATGATAACGTTAGAATTTAGCTTCGACCAATACCAACTTTTACTGAAAAGAACTCACTTAATTGTACGTTTTAAGTATGTTAATGGGCAATCCTAGGCTCCATATCAGTTCTTTAGAATACGTGATAACCATATAGCAAAACTAATTGGCCATTAGCCCATCGAAGCAGATCAAGACCTTATTATTAATTACATTTCTCTGCAATTTAAGTGGTGGCTCATGGCACCTCTGAACTGCTTCAACTCTGATATAGCTCCAATAAACGTGACTGAGTGATTTTTGCAGTTTATGACTTTACATGCCGTAGATAATGCACTCCCCCAGAACCAGAGGTGTGACTTCAGACTTTGTCACCGTATTATCTTTCTCTTTGCTTATCACACTCCGGGATTTCTGTCAATATTAATTCACACATTTTGGAATTATTTGTTTTCAAAGGCAGGAAATGCTAACTGACGGGGCTTGTTTTACTGTTAATACTACGAAGTTATTACCAATGAATCCAGTTAATCCAACACAATATCCCTTAAATAAAGTCTTTTGGTTAATATAATTCATATTTTATCCACCAACCCCCTACAGTTTCACTTATGGAGGCTTTACTAAATATGAGGTGCACTCTAAAATATATAATAGCCGGAGAACGCTGTCTTGTCGTCTTCGTCTGCCAAGTGTATAAAATGGAATATAATGAAAGTTCATGTTTCCACCCGTACACCAGATGCACGCCTGCTAAATCGATCCAAAGATTTGAGTTTTCAGCTTCAAATTGATCTAAACTGATGGCCCCCATCAGCTATTCTCATATTTATACTTTATGCCCCTAGCTGCTCGGAGAGAATCAAGTCTGGAGGAAAAAAATATGCCATCCATCTCACAAAACAACATTTGTTTGCCTGCCAGCGCCTTCAAAACCATTAACAAGATTAGGGAGCACACAATGGCAACGGCCCCTCTCCTCCCTCCCTCCGTCTACTCTCTTCACCCCCCCCTCCCTCTGTATTCCCTCCCATTTTGTTCTAGCTCATTTGCCAGTACAATGCAGACATTCAGTGGTTTGTCTGCACCTCCTCTCTCCTGAGGGAACTTCAGCACAAAACCTCCTTATGCAGGCAGACAGCGATGGCACACACACACGCAGGAAAAATTAACACAAAAATTAATACATTCATGCCAACGGCGGACTTTCTCTTTCACACATGTTTGCTCAACACACAATCCCCCTTGCCTCGAGCCAACCTGTGCTCACGATGTGCTGCACGGAGAGAAACAAACCCGAAATGAATCAACAGAGGGTTATATAAACACTATGCTGTCTATGAAAAAAAAAAGCCAGCATGGGCACAGAGATGTACACTATTCCTATAAATGGTGGGCTGTTGAGTGTGTGTGCGTGAACATCATAAACAACAGCGGGTGTATTGGATTGCTTCAGGCCTGTTGTTTGAGGCAATTTATTCTCATAAAAATATTGATTTTTGATGTCCATCACTGTTTTTGCTCTGTTCTTCCTGCATTTTTCTGCAAGATCTTTTGCGCACTTGACAACACCCGATGGCAAATACGAACAGAGGCATTGAGCACTGCGACTTTGATTATAGGAACACAGAAACCCAAAATGTCGATGGAATTGGGAGAGGAGAATTTGTTCCTACCCTCCTCTCGCCTCATCTTCTTCCTTCCATCCTCTCTCTCCCCGCTCCTCTCATCTTAAACCAGCTTACCTCATCTTACTTTTCATCTACCGCGCTAATCTCCTCTCCGCCGGGGGGGGGGGGGGGGGGGGGGGGGGAGTGCAGGTTTTAGCCTGAAAGGTAAACCCAAGAGAAGCTATTCTTTTTCATATAATATTATGTTTATTTCACCGTGGAATCAA
>CAKALU010059641.1:29041-55499 GCA_916700995.1 Hozukius guyotensis
CCCCCCCCCCCCCCCCCCCCCCCCCCCCCCCCCCCCCCCCCCCCCCCCCCCCCCCCCCCCCCCCCCCCCCCCCCCCCCCCCCCCCCCCCCCCCCCCCCCCCCCCCCCCCCCCCCCCCCCCCCCCCCCCCCCCCCCCCCCCCCCCCCCCCCCCCCCCCCCCCCCCCCCCCTCCATCTGAGTAATGAAATTTAATTGCATCCGTCTTGCATTTTTCAGCGCAAGTGCTCAAGAAGACATGAGGGGTACATCTCATTAAATCTCTCTCTCGCCTGTCTCTCCCCCCACCCCTAGGTGCCTACAGATGTTTCCATGGGTCTCTTGGCGGAGCCCCAGGTGGCCATGTTTTGCGGCAAACTCAACATGCACATCAACGTGCAGAGCGGCAAGTGGGAGCCGGACCCCTCGGGCACCAAGAGCTGCATCGGCACCAAAGAGGGCATCCTGCAGTACTGCCAGGAGGTAAAGTCTGGGGGGGGGGGAGTGCGGGTCTTAGCCTGAAAGGTAAACCCAACAGAAGCTATTCTTTTTCATATAATATCATGTTTATTTCACCGTGGAATCAATTTAAGGTGCTATTGATAACATTGATAACATCCATCCCCCGTACCATTGCATTTACTTTACAACAAGTCATTGCCAGGCACTTACCGTCAATCTCAGCCATTTATCTGTTTATTTCCGCACTAACTGACAATCCAGAGACACCACGTGATACCAACGTCGTTTTACTAGAAGTGAGCACCAAACATCAGATATCTTCCACAGAGATAAACAAAACACTGAGTAAAAAGGTTGTAGAAAAGGTGGCGAGAATAGATATAGAATGTCAGGATAGTATCGAAAATAATAATAATAGCGTGAAGGGGTTAGAGAGGTCATTTCCTCCCAGACCATTTGCAATCATTTCCAGTCGCTGTCATGCCTCGAAAATGGCTCTCATTTGGCCACGTATGCCGTGATATATGGAATACTTAAACTGTAATTACCCAGTGTTTATTTAGTTTTGAGTGAGCAATAAGCCTAGATGGTAAATTTTTACAGTTGTGACATTTTAGTTGGGTTTTTGGGTTGGATCATTTACATTTTAGCCATGAAGCTGACTCTCTCAGAGCAAATTACTATGATTGAGCAGGTAGCAGCACTGAATAATTTAGGGGAGTTCACAACAAGCGAGATTGGATTGTCATATTTTTTCATTTTCTAGCGGATTTACAATTTTATTTTTGGTATGTTTTGACAAGTGAGAGGAATTTCCAGACGTAGGTGGTGCTGAAAAAAATGCATAAAAAAGATGCTTGAAAATTTCTGTCCTCAGACGGAGGAATTTGTTCTTGCTGGTTTGAGAGAATATAAGAGCACAGGAGTCCATCTGAGAGTCTGCGAGCAGATTTGTTTTCATTCACCAAAATCCCCAATTTGGCAGGATGACATGATGCCGAAACTCAGCTCAGTGAACAAGCTGCTTAGGTCCATGTGACTTCACTTTAAAAGCTCCGGATGGCTTTTAATTAGGTCTGTGTGAAGCTAACCAAACCAAACACAGAAGAACCTCTGTGTTGTTGTTTGGCCTAAGAAAACTGCAGACTCCTCCAACCACATTTCTTTAGGGAATATTCCAGCAGTGTACTGTAGGTTATCACTGCATAAATGTAAAGAGAAAATGATAAAAGGGAGTAGCCTGATAAGCAGAGGTGATGCATAATGAGATTTCTCTGAAAAGCATGTAAGACCGGCTCAAAGGAAGATAAGTTCTCCATTGTTACCACTGATAAGAAATCCAGCGATAACAAACAAATGCTTACCGAACAGCCTCAGGTCCCAGGTTCAAATTGTTTTAACATTTTCCAACCTCAAATATCAAAAAGAAAAATAGAGATATGGAGTACCTTTTGGAATTTTTAGACTTGCAAATGTGAGAGTGACAAGAAACCTAGAAGGTTATGGAGTTATTATTATTTCCCTCTGCATTCGGAGAGGAGAGAAGAAGGGGTGTCGTGATAAAGAACGAGGGGGTGATGTATCTGGCGAGGATGACATGTCGACTGAGAATAGTGTGCAGAGGCAGATGTCATGCATCGGCTGAGAGGAACATAGAGGTAAACACAGCAGAGTCTGCCAAGCAGAGACCGCATCAGGAAACACTGCAGCAATGCAAAGCAGTAATGCTCGGAAAACAACACGTTTCCTAAAGTAAGGTATGGGGGGGTGGAAGTAAATTAATTTATAAAAATGGAGGTGATGAAAATGCATGTGACTTGAAAATTGGAGCTGTAAAAATGGATGTCAAATGAAAAATGGAGTGATCACCGATTTGTGATATGATGAAAACAGAGCCATGTTTCATCATTTTCACCATCTTACATTCATCATTCATCTTTCACAACACAAAATTGTCATTTATCAATTAAGAAAAGTGGCCTCAAGGGTGGAAGTAACAAAAATGAATTGAAGAAAAGGGAAGTGATGAAAATGCTTACGAATTAATAATGGCGGTGATGAAAATGTACGCGAATTGAAAAATAGAGTGCTAAATTGTCAATTGATTTGATAAACAATTGGCATTTTATTTGAAACAGTGTTGATTTGATAATGCCAACCATTTATCATTCACAACACCCATCTGACATTTACAGCACGCAATTTTTGTCATTCAAAAACCACTTCTTTTTTTTTTTGATAGGGCGGATCTAACAAAAATTGCGTACTGTAAACGATTAGTGTTGTGAATGAGGAATGTAATGTCATCATATCATGACAATGAGTCAAATCGATTTTAAATTAATCAAATCACTTGATAATTTATCACTCCATTTTTCATTTCACATCCATTTTACGCCTCCATTTTTTATCAATTAGTCTTTGTTACTTCCATCCCCCTTATAGTAAGGGAGCAGAATATGTTAACAAAGACGGTAGAAATTGGTCAAAATATTCAGGTACAACTGAAAGTGTGAGTAGGACTCAGATGGAACTATAAGTGATGGATAGAAGCTACCAGTGTTCATGACAAAACTATTGAAGTGAAGAGGCAGCTTTGCCGTGTTATGACGCCATTATAATATATAATGCTGTGTGTGCAGGTGTACTCGGAGCTCCAGATTACCAACGTGGTGGAGGCCAACCAACCAATCAGCATCCAGAACTGGTGCAAGAAGGGGCGCAAGCAGTGTCGCAGTCACATGCACATTGTGGTGCCCTACCGCTGCCTGGGTGAGTCCCATATATACAGTATATATATTTTTACTAAGGCTGTCAATTGATTAACATATTTAATCGCGATTAATTGCAAGTTAATCATCTTTATGTGATCAAAATGTACCTTAAAGGGAGATTTGTCAAGTATTTAATACTCTTCTCAACATCGGAGTGGGCAAATATGCTGCCTTATGCAAATGTATGTGTATATTTATTATTGGAAATCAATTAACAACACAGAAAAATTACAATTATTGTCCAGAAACGCTCACAGGTACTGCATTTAGCATAAAAAAATATGCTCAAGGTCAATTTGGACCCCTTTGAAAATTGCCATGCCAGTTTTTCCTCGCCAAAATTTAGCATAAGTTTGGAGCGTTATTTAACCTCCTTTGCGACAAACTAGTATGACAATGGATTCCATAGGTTTTCTAGTTTCATGTGATGCCAGTAGTAAGAAATTAGTGGCATTAAAATTAATTTTGCATATATAATGCATTATTATCACGTTAACTTTGACAGCCTTAATTTTTTACTGATTCACAGTTTTCAGTGCGTGTGTGGAAGCATTTCTTGAAAGTGGTGTTCAAAAGCAGGAGAAACAAAGAAGAAAAAATCAATCCTCTGGTTAATGCAAGACAATAGTTACCATAGCAACAAAGGAGTTAGGAGTCAGCTATGCTTTACGGGAGTCATCAGTGTTGAAATGTGTCTTCAATCAGTCAGAAGGCTGGGGCTGAGGCTGCTCATTATGTATGAATTATAAATATGGATATTGTGTTTTTTGCTGCAGTGGGAGAGTTTGTGAGCGACGCCCTGCTCGTTCCTGACAAGTGCAAGTTCCTGCACCAGGAGCGCATGGACCAGTGTGAGAGCCACCTGCACTGGCACACCGTAGCCAAGGAGGTGAGTACGCACACACATACACTACTGTATAACGACTAGCAGGAGCAGTTACTGATCTGTCTCGTCCCGTGTAGTCCTGTGGAGACCGCACCATGAACCTCCACGACTACGGAATGCTGTTGCCGTGCGGCATCGACCGCTTCCGAGGAGTGGAGTTTGTGTGCTGTCCCGCCGAGGCGGAGCGTGACGCCGACAGCACCGAGCAGGACGCTGATGATTCCGATGTCTGGTGGGGTGGAGCGGAGACTGATTACTCTGACAACAGGTACACACACACACACATACACAGATAAATGAGGGCAAGGCAGCGGCAAAGTAATACATCAGCGCTCAGATGATCAGAGATACTGCCACTTTCATTTTCAACATTGCCGTGAGGATAAATTTCTCTCCTTGAAAACAAACTGCAGGTTGGTTATAATTTAAAGTCTTTGTCCTTCCCTCCTTCACATCCATCCTCCTTCCTTATGTCCTCATCCCTCTTTCTCTATCACCTCTCCTTCCCCCAATTGCTCTCCATTTGTCCCTTTACCTTAATTTTTCTTCCTTTCCTTCTCTCCCTTTTCCTCCCCATCCCTCCTACCCTCCCAGTATGGTGCGGGAGCCAGAGCCAGCGGAGCAGCAAGAGGAAACCAGACCATCTGTGGTACAGGAGGATGAGGAAGAAGAGGAGGAAGAGGTAGCCGAGGAAAATGACGAGGAAGAGGAGGAGGAAGAGGACGCGCTTGACAACGACCAGGACGGAGACGGAGAGGAAGACGGGGAGGCGGCGGAGGAAGAAGAGGAGGACGAGGAGGATGGAGACGACGACATCGTCGACACGCTCGACGACAGCGATGACGCCGACGAGCCCACCACCAACGTTGCCATGACGACCACCACCACTACCACCACCACCGAGTCTGTGGAGGAGGTTGTAAGGGGTGAGCAACATTTCTTACGTGGGCGCGTGTGTCTTGTTTTGGTTCTCATCTTGTGCTATAAATAGTTTTTGTTTTCATTATCAGGAGGTCCTTGAAAAGCCTTGGAAATGTCCTACATTTAAAGCACCCGATTCGACTGTTATCAGGCCATTAAATGTGCATTATCGCTCACTATAAGCCTCATAGATGTGGGTCAGTAGGGGCCTACTACGCCTAAGTTGTAAAAGTGAAAGCAAAACTTAAAAGCAACACGTTCTAACATGTAAAACTGAATGAAACGTTTCCCTTGAACACAAACAAAAAGGTTTATTTAGGTTTAGGCAACAAAACCACTTAGTTAAGTTCCGGGAAAGAGAAATGACACATTGTGCGTTTAATGACCTGATAACAGTCTAATTAGCTTATTCAAAGGGATAGTTCACCATAAAATAAATAAAAAAAATACACATTTTCTTCTCACCTGTCCTGCTAGAGGCTTTTGTTTATAGATTATAGCTAACCGATGCTGAGCTAGCTAAAGCTACAGCTCAGCCGAGATCATTAATGTTTTCATCTTGTGCTGTCACAAGCCTCTCGTAGGTAAAATGAAAAATATTTATTTTTCATTTTGGGGCGGACTGTCCCTTTAATCAAATGACAGGTTTGCATTTAGATTAATGTGGAACAAGCTTAGTAGCACAACATACAAAACGTGCTTCTCTCTCCATTTTTTATGCTTAGCTAAACACAATTGAACATCATGTTCCTCACCAATTAATTTCCTGCTGTCATTTTCCTTATTGTGCTCGTTTATCATCTGAGAGCTTTCATTAGTTACGTTCCATTAAAATCAGAACTGGATGTTCCAGCTTTGTTTCTTCATTTTAGTGTTAAATTGGTCTTAAATTCAATTCCGAGTAGCATTTTAATAGTGCTTGAACCTGGCTTTCTTCACATGCTGCCGTACAGTATGTGTCATCAAGTGTTTTATTTCTATATGTCCTTGAATATAAGTGGCGTATTTCGTAGATGAACATACTTGAGATCTTTTCAGAGAAAGTCAACAAAAAGATGACGCATTTATGGTGAGCTAAAGAGACTTTTGTGGCCTTGTACTGCTTTGTGAATAATTACAAGTGTGCGTGTGTGTGTGTTTTCCAAGATGTGTGCTGGGCCAATGCAGAGACTGGGCCATGCCGGGCCATGCTGCCCCGCTGGTACTTTGACCGCCAGGAGGGCCACTGTGCTCAGTTTATCTACGGCGGCTGCGGAGGCAACAGGAATAACTTTGACTCAGAGGAGTACTGCCTGTCTGTCTGCAGCAGCGCCAGTAAGTCCTGCCCGACAGCAGCTAACCTCGACCTTGGTTTTGTCTCTAACCCTCGCTTTTACTCGCTGTCCACTAGCTGCCAGGTGCTCTAAAGTTTCTTGCTCGGTGTGCTTCTCTTCTAGACGTTTCCTTACCCGTCAGTTCCATTCCTGGCTAACCTTTACCTTTTCCTCACCGTCTCTGTGTGTGTCTGTCAGACAAATGGATGTGTTTGCACTAAAAACAGACTAATCCCGTGTGGATTCTTAAAGCGACCAACCTGATCGTCTGTTCACTTTACTTTCACAGACAGTTTGTTGGTGGAATTCTTCTAGTTGTGAAGCATTTACATTTTACTTTGAGCTATTGAACCTAGTTTTGTTCGAAAGCTGTTAAAGGGCCAGTGTGTAGCATTTAGGGGATCTATTAGCAGAAATGGAATATAATTAGGGCTTTTGAAGCTGTAGTGAAGATACTGGCATCATATGAAACTAAAAAAACCTAAGGAATCCATTGGTACCAACCATGTCATACTGGCTTGTTGCAAAGGAGGTTAAATAATGCGCCAAACTTAAGCTAGATTTTGGTGAGGAAAAACTGTCATGACCATTTTCAAAGGGATCCCTTGACATCTGACCTCAAGATATGTGAATGAAAATGGGTTTTATGGGTACCCACGAGTCTCCCCTTTACAGACAAGCCCACTTTATGATAATCACATGCAGTTTGGGGCAAGTCATAGTCAAGTCGGCACACTGACAGCTGGTCTATATGCATGATCTTGGTCTCTATGGATAGGTAAGACCTCAGAGAATTCATCCCCAGTGTCAGTAACATTGTGACTGTTACTATGCCTGAGTAATTTGTGATGAATCAAAAGAAAAATTTTCATTTTTATCCTCGCCTAAAATGTTTTCTTTATTAGACAGTGGATAACACCATTACAGCAATGATGCCATGCACAGAGATGCCACTGAATTCATTCAGCAACTCCTTGACTACAACTATGCCAAAGTAGATATAAATAGCACAAAGCACATAGATTCTACAAAGGTTTTAGTGAGGATAGGACCAGGTGGACTCTCCATTTAGCACACTTGGATACCTCAAGTGTGCCAAATGTGTTTTCTATCTCTTGAAAGGGAATCTGGCTATAAAATACTACTGATATCCACTACAGGAGGCGATGTGCACACAATGGAGCCTTTGGCCATGACATTTACCCTGTGCATCATCACATTCTACCATTGTGCACAGTATAAAATCAATAAAAAACAACTAACTTGTATAATTTTGACTCCAAATGGAGTAGTTTTATTATAATAATGAAATATGATCAAGTAGATGATATCAAATAAGATCAATAACAATGTAAATATGATAGCAAAAAAGAATCCAAAGTCAAGTATGTACATTCAATATAAAAACAAAAATATTATAAAGTAAAAATACAATTTCCTCGTGCATCAATTTCTAAAATATTTAAATCATTGCCAAACATTGCTTTGACAAAATACACTTGGAGTGTTATTTTAGTAGCGTCTCGTCTTCTAGAAACAATTCGGAAAAAAGACCACCACAGCATTTAATGAAGATTTCAAGGCAGTGTTTTAACACACAGCTCAGCCGATCCCGGCACCGGGTCCGTCGGGTAAAAGAGCTTAAAGCCATAATGATAAAAAGAAATCCTGTATCACTACACGGCTTCCCTGAATCCTCAGGGAAGAGGTATTTCGAAATAAAGTTGAATTGATTGATTTCTATTAGAATAAAGTAGTGAAACATGGCGCCAAAAGCTATATGCTCCTAACAACAACGCTTACATACAGAGGATTCATTTTCACGGACAATTTGTTTGAGACGCTGAATGACATTCTCTAGATTTTTCTCGCCGTGGTTACAGTGTTGTCGCCCTAAAGAGTATCCACTGTAATTTCTATGATTACACTCGTTTCATGGGAATCATCTTATGTATTCCTTTTAACATGAATATGAGCTGTAAAATCATCCAGGCGGGGATTATTTAGCAATAAACCCCCCCTCGCTGCACATTATCCTTTACATCCCTGACGCGTTGCAGACTTGCTTACATTATTCCATCCTCGCCACTGAGGAAATATAGGCTCTGGTTAATTCATTACGTTCACTTAAATCGGACGTCAAATTACCCCTGCTGCAATTTTGAAAATGTGAAATGTTTCCCAGGTATAGCGGTAAGTGGAGAAACTCATCAATGCATCATTACTCAGAGCATACCTGCCTTCCACATCGCATTGTGATGATTGATTATCAGCGGCGGCGCTGAAAATGAGGAGGATTGCTTGATGGTTTTTACACCTTGTTACTATATTTGGCTATTTGAATTCCTTAATGATGAAGGCTTTAATAGAAAGGGTATTTCTCGCTACTTCCTGTTGAGCTAGACGTGATCATTCAGTCACAAATTGAGCTGATTGGATTTCAAATAGTTGCTCAGTGTTGGATTGCCAACCTATTTTTCATCTGGCAGGAGACTGTGTGTGTGTGTGTGTGTGATAGATGGGAGCGGAAGGCGGTTTAAGTGTTTGGCTCTGATGCTGATTTCAGTGTTGTGTAAGGTTCAGTGACCTTGCTTGATACGTCCGCGAATGTGTGCGTACGCGCACGTCTCAGCCAGGAAGTGCATGATCTGCCCTGCAGCAAAATGGAGTCATGCTATCTCCATCTCCCTATATTTTGATCTAATTTTATCCACTGTGTGTGTGTGTGTGTTTAGGTGTGAAAGTGTGTGAGCATGTGGTGTGGGATTTCTGCTCTGCTGAGTATAGTGGAGGCGAGAGAGTGCTGCAGTGTCTTATATCCCCCGTGGCAACACAAATAAAACCCACAAACGCACACACTTTGCGCTTGCATGTGTGGTCAATTAACATTCACAGTCAGTCTCAGTGCAACTGGTATTTTGTCAAATGTTTGTTTTTTTGTAAAAAACAACGCGTATGATAATTACAGTAATAATCCTTCTTTGTCTTTGTTCTCTATGAGCGTTTGTTCTACAGTAGTACAGTTAATGAAAGCTTTCACTCTTCCTAAAATGCATATTTTGGTCAACAACAAGAGCGGTTTGCGTCCAATAACCCAGGCTGTGCCCAAAATGATTCCCTTGTTCAGTCTTCCACTGTTCCCTACAGGATTGAAGGACACATATGATGAAAAACTCACTTTTCAGTGCTTGTTCACACACATTTGGGTATCTGGAGTGCCTACAAACCCACGAACTGTGAAATAAGACATCCCAGTCATTTTTTTGTGGGCTGCCGAGATCAGGAAACATGTGATTCAACAAGCCCCTCAGATTTGGCTCCCCTTCCTATGTCACATGCAGGCTCATTGGAATATATCACCCTCCATCTGAGTATCTCAATATTTTCCTTGCAAAGTCGATCAGAGCAGGCTGGGCTTTTTTGGGAGGGGTCCTTAAAGAGACAGGCATATTTGGATGGATATTTTGTATGCTAAATGCAGTACCTGTGAGGGTTTCTGGACAATATTTGTCATTGTTTTGTGTTGTTAATTGATTTCCAGTAATAAATATATACATACATTTGCATAAAGCAAGCATATCTGCCCACTCCCATGTTGAGTATTAAATACTTGACAAATCTCCCTTTTAAGGTACATTTTGAACAGATGAAAAAATGTGTGATTCATTTGAGATTAATCACGATTAACTATGGACCATCATGCGATTAATCGCAATTAAATATTTTAATGGATTGACAGCTCTGCTAGAAACACCACAGCAGTGAATGCTTAACAGCAATTATTAAAAAAAGGAATATGAATCTCTAAACAAGGAATTACCACTTTCAGTACAGTGTGCAGTAGTTAAGGGGTCAGTTCATCCATTTTATACCTCATTACTTACCTCAGTTTTCATTAGAACTACTTTCCACCAAAGAAATAGTCCAAATGAAAAACCGTGTTCTGTGGATTATCCAGAGAATCAAGGACACAAAAAGCAAATGTTGCTGTTGAATATTTCAAATGTCATTTTTCATCGCTGAGTGCACCACAAACTAATTTCCATCCCCGTCCATTGTGTTGGGGTGGAGGCAGACATCTCTAAATAAAACTATCTGCATGATACCACTAGAGGTAAGTGAGAAATCGTGATTTGGGTGAACTGATCCTTTAAGTGATTTCTAAGAGCAGAGGCTAACAAAACACTCAGCTCAGGTCAAAGTGAATAACATCTCTCTGTTGTTTTTGTGTCTTGTGTGCAGTCATGCGCTCTCATCAGACATAACCAATTTCACATGACGTGCGACCTTCACGCATTCACACACAAACTACTTTTATAGCACACTTGTGCGAGTTAATCAACTTTTCCACTGATTAAATCCAGGTTTCGCGTAATATGTGGTCCATTTCTATTTCTTGCCGGTACCTAAGATTCAGTCCGTGCTTTTGAGCCTGCAGGATAAATTCCAGCATCAGTGTTTTGGCTTGAGAGCCGTATCCCGCTCTGAATGAAGTTATATAAATGAGAGTGGGGCTTTGTCTCTCCTCTACAAAAGACTACGGGTCATCTGAGACTGTTTTGGAGCTCGCAGCTACAGCTACTATCTTATTTTCTTTCTCTCCTGATCTCACACTAACCCTATTAACCCAACCCAAGCTCTGTGTTTTGTGTTCCCAGATCAACCAAATAAAAGTGTGCAGTAAAAAGATGCTTTTCTGAAAGCCTTTTCACCCTCTCGCCTCCTCTTTTTCTCCCTCTACTTCCATGTCACGCAGTACCCACAGCCACGCCCAGCTCCCCCGACGCCGTGGACCACTACCTGGAGACGCCTGCTGATGAAAACGAGCACGCCCACTTCCAGAAGGCCAAAGAGAGCCTGGAGGCAAAGCACCGCGAGAGGATGTCCCAGGTACCAACGGAGACGGTAGAGGAAGGTTTTTTTTAGTTCAGTAGACTGAAAGCTGATCGCTGCACACACATGAATGAGTAATGGTAGCTCAGCAGGGAGAACAGAGAGAGGGCAAAGATGTTTCTCTGATTAGAAAATGGAGGCAGAAAAGGTGTGTCAAGTAAAAACGAATAGGTGCGTTTTTTAATCCCTCCCGGGTAAAGCCGACCGAGCCAATTCAACTTTAATTGTATTCTTTAATCAAGCGGCTCCGGCGGAGAGCCAGATGGTCCACAGCAATGTCACAGCTTTCAGACGAAGAACAACCTTGTGGCTCTAAAAGCGAGTTTGTGCACCGCTCTAGATAGCTCTGTTTGTTTTGCGTGGGTAGCTACAGGCGTAGCATCATCTGATTCCACACAGTTGACTTCACAGATACTGTTAGGTCACGTCTTTTGGTAAAGGGCCTGAATTGAACTAAGGAATCCACCCAGTAGTGAGTCAGAGGGTGAAACTCACCAAAAAAGAGAACAGAAACTGTTGTTTTCTGCTGTTTTCATCACACTGCACTCTGACCTAGCGTACATAAATCTCCCTGTGACTCAAAAAGCAGAAACTCCCTCATTTCAACTCAATCTGAACGGATTACTCACCAGAAGGATCTGATATTCACCCCCTGCAGCCCAGATGGTATCTTTTCACAGCTGTGTAAAATGTCAGATTTTCTTCTGCTCAGACAGCCGTGAAAAGATCCACGCCACAAAGAGATGTTTCACTCAAGTGTAAAATCAACCTGTGATAGAAAAGACAACCTGTGACAAGTTCCATTAACATTTTTTCAGGTGATGAGAGAGTGGGAGGAGGCCGAGAGGGAATCGAAGAACCTTCCACGTGCCGACAAGAAGGCTGTCATCCAGGTGAGACACGCACATACTGGACAAAACCACCCAGCGTTTTTTTAGGTGTCTGTTTTCATCTATATGTTGCAATTTGTGCAGCGTTTCCAGGAGAAGGTGGAGGCGTTGGAGCAGGAGGCGGCAAGCGAGCGGCAGCAGCTGGTGGAGACCCACATGGCCCGGGTGGAGGCTCTGCTTAACGACCGTCGCCGCCTGGCGCTGGAGAGCTACCTGACCGCGCTGCAGCAGGACCCACCCAGGGTATATACACAGTCCTTGTTGCTTTTTTAGGATACTCGGCTATTCATCAAGATATTTCTTTCTCCGTTTTTATTTGAACTGAGATATTTTCGTAAGTCCCTGAATCTGACCTGCTGCCAAACATGAATAATTCTCCCTTTTGTGTTCTGTTTTGTTAGTCCTGTGTTTCGTTGTCGTGTAAATACACTAAAAATGAAGCCCTTTGTGCTGTATATGCTTTGTAAAATCAGATAAATGCATTGGATTACAATCTAATATAAAGGCTAAACCGGTACATTGGCAAATTGATCAATGTCTCAGGTTTGATTAACCTAATCTTCTGATATGCAGAATAAAGTTGAACATTTTATGTTACTGTCTGATTTGCATCAACGTCGTGTTTTACAAATTTTAGCCGTAGTTTGCTTTTCGTTGCAAGTACGAAGATGTGTTCCCCGACCCAGACTGCATATGAACACATCACTCTGCCCTTCCTCTGCTCTTAACCATCTGTCATCTTCGTCTTTCGCAGCCTCGCCACGTCTTCAGCCTGCTGAAGAAGTACGTGCGCGCCGAGCAGAAGGACAGGCAGCACACCCTCAAACACTTCGAACACGTCCGCATGGTGGATCCCAAGAAGGCTGCGCAGATCAGACCTCAGGTAGCATCACGATTTTACTTGTAAACGAAGTCATATTGCCACGTTTCTTTTTCCCGAAGAAGATAATGCAAGTACTTATGTGCATGTGTTTATAAAAGGTTTTGACCCACCTGCGTGTTATTGAGGAGCGTATGAACCAGTCTCTGGGACTTCTCTACAAGGTGCCCGGTGTGGCCGACGACATCCAGGACCAAGTTGGTGAGTTTTTGGGTGAATTTTAACATTTAAGACACATTTTTTTCACTAAAAACATTACATTTATCTGGTACTATTGGTGACTTAAAATGAGTGCAAAAATAGAATCCAATTTATAGTAGAAACTAAGTGTGTGACGGCTGACCCTGGCATGAGAACGATACAGTAGAAGACACGCTGTCCTGATTGTGCTACATGTAACAGAGAGATTGAATGCTCCAAATTCCAGCCTCCAAAAAAATGCAATTGTTGATAAGGGCATTGGAGCGATTTGGCCTAATTCTTCTGTTCAGAGTCAAATGAAACTGTTTGCTGGGAAGATAAATCCCCTTCCCCTCCCACCCTCCCTCCCTGCCGCCCCTGCATTCGCTAGGTTTCTGTGGGTTTTTGGGTTTATTGGAGTTGCGTGCGTCACGCAGCCATCTGTGTCTCTGTCTCGGAGACCGTCACAGTCTGTGCTGCCCGGCAAAACACACACAGGAACAAACGTACACAGAAGAAAAAACACCAGGTTCTGTAACATGTCTTGAAGGCTGTCTGTCCCTTCTGATAGAGGGACAGTTGTGTGGGTCATTGAAATATTTTCTTTACGCAGATATTCTTTTAATTGTAATTGCCAAAGAAATTATTCCTTCTTTTATCATATTTTCATCATAGAGAGCATTTTATGTTAAAACTGAAAACAAGAGTTTGATCATAGTGGAAGGGAACCTCCCTTCCTTTCCTCTTTCTACTTCCGTTACCGGTCTCCTCTGACCCCTTCGTCCCTTCCTGTCCTCCTCCATCCAGAGCTTCTGCAGAAGGAGCAGGCGGAGATGGCCCAGCAGCTGGCCAACCTGCAGACTGACGTGAGGGTGAGCTACGGCAACGACGCCCTGATGCCCGACCAGGACCTGGGAGACAGCCAGACCGACCTGCTGCCCCAGGAGGACACACTCGGCCTGGGGAGTATCGGCTTCATCCACCCTGAGAGCTTCAACCAGCCCAACACTGAGAACCAGGGTACTTACTGATTACATTTCACTACCTTTTGGATCAAAGTTGATAGAAATGACACCCATAAATGCTATAAAACAATATGCAGCCCACTTTTGGCTTTTTTAGGACTGTGTGGCATGAAAAAAATGCTTGTCTTTTTCTTTTTTTACACATTTTTTTGTGCTACAAAATTAATATGGAAATTAATTTTCTCTCTCTCTAGTTGAGCCAGTGGACTCTCGCCCCAATCTTGACAGAGGCATTCCCACACGGCCAGGTTGGTGCTATTGTTCAAAAAGTTACCCAATATTATGTGTATTAAGTAATTCAGATGGATAGGGTTTAAGCTACAGATATTATTCTGTTGGCTGCTAGGGCTGCAACTAACGATTATTTTCCTCGTTGATTAATCTTTTCTCGATTAATCGATTAGTTGTTTGGTCTATAAAATGTCGATCAGTGTTTCCTAAAGCCCAAGAAGCATCCTCAAATGTCTTGTTTTGTCAACAACTCCAAGATATTCAGTTTACTGTCATAGAGGAGTAAAGAGACCAGAAAATATTCACATTTAAGAAGCTGGAATCAGAGAATTTCGACTATTCTATTCTTAAAAAATTACCCAAACCGATCAATCGACTATCAGAATATTTGGCGATTATTTTAATATTCGACAACTAATCGATTAATCTTTGCTTAACTCTAAAAGTGTTTATAGACACTGTCTTATAAACATCTGGTTCACTGATGCTTATGAATAAGAATGTCTGCAAATCGCTTAAAAATCAATCAAAAATCAATTACTTTCATAATTGCTTACTAACTTAAGCCAATGGCTTATAATAAAGTGAGGAATTTGTAAGTATTTATTAATTACTTAAAGTGTAACTTCAGAATTGATGGCTTATTTTCCTCTAATTAGTGACTTATTAGCATTTTCTTAACAAACAACTCACCAGCAAAATGTGTTTTTCACAACCTGGCAACCCAAACATCGCTCTTAAAGGAACAGTGTGTTGAATTAATCTATTGGCAGAAATGGAAAGGGACTTTCACGTTGGCCACGTCTCCTTCACGCTTGGCAGTTTCAGTTGGTTGCAATCTGCAACCTCACCACTAGAGGCCGCCAGGTCCTACACACTGCACCTTTAATAATGGCTCATAACTGCTCTAGAAAGCATTGGTAAATTATTTATGAATCAAACCATTAGTAACTTATAAACCCTAAATAAATAAATCATACCTGCTTTGCTGACAATCATTGTCATGGGAACATATATAAGCATATATAGTATCTACTGTAAACTACTGACTAAAGTTGCATGTTAGCTTTTACAGTGATGTTTTGTTAAAATAGCATCCAGGCTAATAAAATATATGTCTTCAGGTTAAGTAACGCCTCTGAAAATACATCACAAGATTGTTTTGAAGTAGAGTATTTTTCCACTATCTCTCAGACATTATTTGCACACAGCCAACTCCACTTGACCTCCATTAAGGCGCCAGCTGTGGCTGTTAGGAGATTTGTAATGCAGCTGCAGGGTCTACGGGTAGCACCGTATGCTCTCTATGCTGTCCTATATACGTGCTATATTCAAGTCATGCCGCCGTTACATCCAACACTTGGCTGTCCGTCCTGCTATAGCGAGCGAGTTGGATCTCAGCGAGTGTGTGTGTGTGTGTGTGTGTAAGCGGCGGAGTGTCAGCATCCATAATAGATAATAGTACCGTTCCTTTCCTCGCCAGTGACTGGAATGAAGATGGAAGCTATTCCTGAGCTGCGGATGGAGACAGAGGACAGACAGAGCACCGAATACGAAGTCCACCACCAGAAACTGGTAAACAAACACACTCTTGACATGAGCAGTGCATTTGATATTCACCGACTCATTAATAAACATAGAGAAATGGCACACATGACGATGCATTTGCTTACACGTGCGAGCTTGCACTCTGCCCTCTATTTTCCATACGCACACACGCAGTCAGGGCCATGTCTCCGATTTGTCCTCATGGTAAACACCCAAGGTTGTCGCCATGGAGACAGGTGTCCATGGAGACAACCGCGATAATGCGTGCGTCACACTTTGCTCTTCTCTAAAAACCCACTGTCCTCTGATGAAGTTTATATCTGTAGGTATTTTTCTGGTCAACCACAGGTGCTAAAACATCACTAACCCAGTTCTGCATTCATTCATTAATCTCATCCAATATTGTAATACCAGCACAAATACATCCTCAGTCAAATCCAAATCCGCGTACCGTATTCCTCTCACCTAACAGCTTTAATCTCTTAATCCCTGCATTTTATTACATATCACATTTCTTGCATTCACAATGAGCAGCCGGTGTGTGTGTGAGGATGCCTCCTCGAGTCGACTCCTTAATTTGATATTCACCGTAAACCACAATCGACGTTCCGCAGGATTAATCTGGAGGAGCCTGGAATCGAGTCCCCCCACTCGCTGCAGATGTTTGACACAAGCAGGGGTAGCAGCGTTGCGATGTCAAGATGTGTTTTTGTCGAGATTATCTGCAGTTTAGTGGCGTTGTGAAGGCTTCCGTCCCATTATCCCTGCTGGCGTCAGCACAGGTGGAGTTGTTTTCCTCCCTTCAGAAGATGCCATTTATTTTTCTGCATGAGTTCCACAGAGCGGCGTAATCTGACAGAGAAGCTGAAGCCTTCAATTTGGTTTTTAATTTTTTTTTTTTTTTAAATCACGTGTCTTAGCATTGTGTTGGAGCTGAGTCATACTGCATCAATGTTGTGCTCTGCTTTCTGTAAATCACCTGCCAGCCAAAATGAAAGTCTCCACCAACCTCAAAAACAAGTTACAGCCAAGTGTAATATCCATGTACTCTTATGTGCTGCTCTCGGGGCGTTAGTTGCTCTGGGATCAGACTTTATTTTGAGCGCCTCATTTCCTGCATTCTGGGGAATTTTTATGCACCAATTTCTGCCTTTTTCTGCATCGAGTTATGGTGGAAATGTCTTTATTTATGTAAAGGAAAACACAAAATTCGGGCGCTAGCAGGTCACACGTCATCTGAAAGCTGGGAACCTGAAGATTAATTTGAGACGGAGCTCAGCACTGTGAAGTGTCAAGGTGTTCTAGTCCTAAATCAGAAATAAACATGAATGAATGAATGGATAATAGTGTATAAGGGCTAAGAACATTATGATACATGGTATATGATGGCCATCCCCATGCTCTTTTTGGGTTGATACCATTTGTTACACAGATTTGGTGCTAAATTTAACAATTGTTTACCACTTGAGAATTGATCAAAATTATCAATAATCCCTCCAAAATAGCACATTAAGACACCAAGACCTTGAGGAACACCATAGAAATAGCCATGCTGTGATGTGGTATCAAAAACGTTGGACATTTGGAGATTTCTGCAAGAATTGCATTTTTCAGAGATACGATGGCGAGCGCTTCTGTTATGTAAACTGCTCAGAAACCCCCTTATTGTCAATCTAGCTAGGAAAGCCATCCATCCTCTGAATGCTCTAGGTCTGTAGTTTGTAGCTGTAAAGTTTAATGAGGCTGTGATTATCCTAGAGGTCACCACAGGTCAATATATACAGTGACGTCAACTTAAAAAAAAAATGGTTTCACTATATGACATGGCTACAATGCGGACCCCTTTGAAAATGGCCACGCCAGTTTTTCCTCGCCAAAATTTAGCCTAACTTTGGAGCGTTATTTAGCCTCCTTCCTGACAAGCTAGCATGACATGGTTGGTACCAAAGGATTCCTCAGTTTCATATGATAAAAGACAGTAATGTTGGCTACGGGTCTCAGAGATAATTATTTTTTAGGGCTGCTGGGATGAAATTCATGTGTGCTTGAGCACCTCCAAAAAAAAGTCTAAAATTGTGTTGCGTCTTTGTTCCCCAGCAGTAATTTTCAAGCTAAATTTGACTCTGTGATGACACTATTTAAAAAATTACAAAAGCAGATCCACATGAGGACATGTAATTATACACAGATTGCACTGCAAAATGATTTGGGTAGATGAAAATGGGAGTAAATGGGCTGTAATTAGGACCATCACAGGTATTCTTCTTCTTCAGTGGTATTCAAACACGGAATGAAAGTAGCAGCAGCTACGAGAGCTCGCTGTGTCCCTGGGAGAAGTAATATGCGAACCATTTCTAAGCACAATTAACTCTCAGTCCTGCTGTGCTGAAACTACACTCATTACTCAGCAGTGTCACAAAGCACACAATAACATTTCCACGGTGCACAATGAGAGTCCTCGGTGTGCTTTTCTCACTATATTAAAACCATCACGCTGGCTGTGACTGACGGGGTCACCTGACGGAACTATCTGTCCTTCGATTCCCCGCAGGTCTTCTTCGCAGAGGACGTGGGCTCCAACAAGGGCGCCATCATCGGCCTGATGGTCGGAGGCGTCGTCATAGCGACCGTGATCGTCATCACCTTGGTGATGCTGAGGAAGAAGCAGTACACCTCCATCCACCACGGAGTCATCGAGGTGAGAAACGGCTGACCTGCGTGTCTGTGCGAGTGCGTGTGCAAGCTGTTCTATACGGCGAGTCAATCTGGCGTGTGGGGGTGATGCACGTGTGAGCGCAAGCTGTTGTTCAGCATTGAGTGTGTGTGTAGATGCATGTATCGGGTATATAGGTGGTGTTAAAGTCTTAAAAATGTAGAGTTGGGATGGGGCTGTACACTCTGCTCACTGTAATTGGATTAACGGCAGTTACCAATTAATTTCCTGCTTTCTTTTTTCTAATTATCCTCATTTATCACTGAAGAACTTTCATTAGCATTTTAATTAAAAAAACGCTGTAGTTGTGTGGCAGCTTTCTTTCTTTATTTTCACCAATTATTCATTATTAAAAACGGGGTTCCTATGCAATATGGAAAAGTATGGAATTTGATTTTAATAATTTCCAGGTCTGGATAAGTATGGAAAAAAGAAAAGCGAGTATGGAAAAACATTTCCATTTCCAGACTATCGCCCCTTATTCTGTTTTCTAAAATATAAAATTCAGAATTTCTTAAAAATAAATTGATCACACAAGCAGCAGAGTGTTTTTCATGGCGTTTGGAGCAGCCAAAGTTTTTACCACTGTGTGAGAGAGCGCGGGCCAGAGCGGGCTTGATGTCGTCGAAAGCAAGGCAAGAAGTAGTCTATGGCGTTTGACTGAAAGCACGCTCCTACTCAGAGCTGCCTCTACGCCTGTACGTCACAGCCAGGGCCGGCGCGTCCATATAGGCGAACTAGGCAACTGCCTAGGGTGGCGAAATGTTGGCCGGCTATTCATCATGAGCAAAATAACAATATAACATAATAATAAAAAGTAACCAAAAACTGCAGGCAGACAGCACAGAGCAGAATGCTGCCCGTCAGACTGGTCCAATCTCGAGCGGCCCCACCTAATTTGGACTGATGCTCATATTTGTTGAAATCTGACCGGCTCATTTTCATTGTGAACGTGACAAACTGTGAATCAGTGTTCCAGTTCACCTCAGCTTCCCTGGCTGGTCTTGTTGTGATTCAGTGCAGTGGTGACTACAAACTGAGGAGGTGTCATCCACGATGAAGTGTCTTGAAGGTCTTCAGCATCATCAGATTCTCTTTATACCATAAAAACAGTATTAGTGTTAAAATGGCACAAGCCATTGGAAATAACGGGTTTCAGTGGGCAGTGGTGTCTTTGTCATGTTGTGTCTGAATGGGCCTTCAGTGAGTGAGAGACAGAGAGAGAAATGGAAGAGAAAGAAATACTCAAGTAGCGGCGAAAATGAATTGATGATGATGAATACAGAGATTCACACGCCAAAGGGGTGAATTATTCTGTATTCTCTCCTGAGAATTAAAAGTAAAATTAAAAGTATTTCACATTTAAAATGCTGTTGCAGTGTAGCTCCTTATTATTTTGCTATTTCAGTCTTCAAAAGTCTATTTTTGAGGTCTCAAGGTCGGTAAGTATGTGTAGGAACAAAGAAAAAAGGTCTTTAAATGTAGATGTATGTAGACCATATGTGTGTGTAACCTCCCCCCCCCACCCTCTCTCTGGCTCCCCTCCAGGTGGACGCCGCCGTCACCCCCGAGGAGCGCCACCTGTCCAAGATGCAGCAGAACGGCTATGAGAACCCGACCTACAAGTTCTTTGAGCAGATGCAGAACTGAGAGAGAGTGTACACAGACACACATAAAACACACAAACATCTCCTCCCACACATCAAGCACCTCCCCGCCCGCCCCTCTCCTACCCCCCCCCACCCAACCCCCTCAACTAGTCCCACGTCTCCAAAAGGCAGCGTGGCTTAGATCATCATCGAGTGACTGAAATAGTCAGTTACGAGCATACATACGGAGCGACTGTAGCCAGGGGTTTGCTTTCATTTCTGCCTGGGCGGACGCTGCGGCCGAGCCAGTTTGCACCACGTTTGTTCACTTTATCGAAGCGAGACGCCTTTTAATTAAAGAGAGGCGTTTTTATATGTCGCTCCGTCTGGGCCTGCTGATGTATGGAGGAAAAAAGGCCCCGCCCAGTGCATCGAAACAAACCCACTCCTTTGGGGAAAGAAGCGCTTTCTCTCCACACTGATTCAGGGCCAGTGAATAGTTATTTTTTGGCGGTTTTAGGTGTGGACTTGTGTAGGCAAACCTGACCACTGATCAGTGGGATTTTAGGCGCGCGCTGACCCTGGGCCTTGTTTACAAAAATTGGCTGCAGAATCATCATTTCAAATCATTTGTTTCGATCATATTCTTTGTATTATTATATAATGAAGTATAGGCTTAAATCAAGCAGCATGATTTTTCTAAATGAAGCCCACCAACTGCACCACTACTGCACTCACTACAGTCCACACTGGAGTATCCCTTCCTCCTCCTCCTCCTCTTCCTCCATCCCACCCTTCATCCTCTTTTCTTTGCGCATTCTTACGACAGCTGGGCTGTGTTAAGTCACACAAGGCTCTTAAGGATATCTGGAGATGCTGATGATAATGAATATGTTGATGACGACGGTAGTAATTATGTATTCTGAATGAGCTGTTTTTTTATTTTAGATTTTTTTTTTTTTTTCTCTTTTTCGTTTCCAGTTTTGTTTTTCAAAAAAAAAAGAGTGAAAACCGGAGAAAAAAACCAAGATGTAAAGTCCTTTTTTTAAATTGCGTGTAATGTTACTGAAGTAATGCTGAAGTCTTAGCTGTTCCTATGTAGTGCATGACAACAATGACAACAGGATTTGGAAAAAAGAAAAAAAAACGCTGCTCTCCCTCTCTCTCTCTCTCTCTCTCTCTCTTGAGATCCTTTCTCACGTATAGATTGTCATTCTAGCAAGATTGTACATTTAGTATCTTCTCGTGATCACGTGACTTCAAACAATGAAAAATATATATAAATCTAGAAGAACGGGCTCTGCTTTGATATCATGTAAAATACACATTTAAAAGAGATCTGTGATTTTGGAATTTAAGTGTGTTCCTCTTTTTCTTTTTCTTTCTTTTTTTATTCCTGAAGCAGGAGGGGGGCTGGCTTCATCTCTGTTTGTATATTATTCACTGAAATATATTGTGTTGAAAATCCTAATGCACAGGGGCTCTCAGAAATCACCCCCCTTATAATGTTTTGTTGAATTCATGTTTTTTTTTTTTTTTTTAAAAGGGCATGTTGTGGGTGTGAAGGTTACAGGGAGCGGGAAAAATGGGAAGAATCCGGCATGGGGGATGGGTTAGGATTATCTCTGCGTGTATGTGTTTTGTCATTTTCAGTCTCGTCCAGTCAGTTGTAAGCCGACGCCGTCTATTTTTTGTTTTTTGTAATCATTTTGATGATAGAACAAGTGCTGAGAGGAGGAGGAGGAGGAGGAGGAGGAGGAGAAGGAGAAGGAGAAGGAGAAGGAAGGAGGGCGAGGTAGAGAGGAAATGACTTGCAGTTCCGGATGGATAGCCAGCCAGGCAGGCAGCCTGTATATATAATGGATTTTCACTCCCCCAGCAGCACCTCCCTTACCCTCCCTCCTTCGCCTCCCTTTTCCCTTCCAGGCATGCTGCTCACCTCTCTGCCATCAACGCACACTTGACTCCTCAGTGGCACCGTCGTCTGTATACAGATGATAGGGCGTTCAGAGCCGAGTCACGTGGAAGCAGGGATAAAAATAAGAATCTCCCGTTCATCTTCACACAGTCCGCTCATGTTAAAGGTTCGTCACCATCTCGACTCAAAAAAGAAATACTCTGTTAATATGGCGAGGAAGATCTGTGAGGTGTTCATATGGAGGCAGCGGTGGGGTGGGTCCTTGGTTTTCAGAGTGAGCTCATTAGAAGCCCAACAGAGGGCAGTAGAGTAGAAGAGGAAGCAGGATTTTCTTTCTATCTTTTTCTTCTGTGGGTTATATATTGGTTTTGTTTTCCACTGTGTAATATTGTGCAGGCCATTTGCATTGACTGGGAAAACGCTTTCTACACTGTATTCCATAATAAAGTTTTGAATGTACATACAGATGTTGTGTCTTTGTGTTTTTTTAATGATGTTTAATGCACACCTGGTTTGCTCATGCATCCTGTTTTATTCTAATAATTTGTGTCTATGTAAGGTTTTGAAAATCAGACGGATAATAATAATAATGCTGAAGGAGCATTTCACCTTAGGAGGTCAGAGGTCAGACAGAGAACAGACTCTGTTGCCGTTGAGTGTGTTGCTCAAGGACACATCAGAGGGCTTCCTGACAGCCACATTTGCATTAAACTGAAACCAAACCTGTTTTCACCATTCTGGCTTAACAGTACAATAACTTGTGCAATAATTCAACTGTGCAATACTCATGACTCTGGCACTAATCCTGTATTATACTGTAACTTATTATTTATACTATTCCTGTATTTTAAACACTTAATCATAGACCCCATTTTTTGGCATTAAAATTATTTACACTATTGTTATATATTGTAGTATACATATTTTTTTTTTTACATATTTCAAATTTCTATTTTTATTATTATTGTATACTGTATCTTGTAGTACACTGCAAAATGTTTTACATACTTATTTCTTTTATTTCTTATAATTTCCATTTTTCTTATAACTTCTGTGTTCTCTTTTTTTATGTGACACATCATTTTATTAAATTAATTTTTTTTTACTTTTTACAATGCAATTGTAATTTTCCTGTATGGAGGACCACATGAGTCATGTAAATAGTAATAAGGCATTTAATTGATTAATAACTAATTGTAAAATAGAAATAGCCATTAATACATTTGTTTACAAATTGATTTTTTAATCTATGTATAAATGGAATAAATTACAAAGTAATTAATTATTTGACATTTTAATAGGCAATAAAAAGAAGAATTATAAAAAGAATTTACAAATGTAATAATAATCCATCAATAAATAGTTCAAATCAAAAAGGGATTTACAAACACTAGTACCAAAACCATCATTAAGTACATCATTTAAAAATACATTTCTAAATAAATAGAATAAAAATTATATTTGAAAATGCTGTTTGAAAAGAGAAATAAATAATTGGATTTGTAAATTTAATTAAGATTTTAATCACGCATTTATTTTGTAAACAAATTTATAGAGTTGAACACAAAGACAAATCAGGGGTCCTTCCAATGTTTTGTTTGAAATATTCCTGGTCAAATATATACACACATATCCTTTATCCATATATATATACATATATATATATATGTATATATATATACACACACATACATACACACATACATACATATATATACACATATATATACACATACATACATACATACATATACACATACATATACATACACACACATACATCAAGCTTTAATCAGCCATAAAGTTATCTGAGTCTAAGGAATCAACACGACTAAGAAAAGAAAAATGACATGAATTTTTTTTTTTATGACAAAAAATAAAGATGCACATGTTCAAACATCATATATTTTTATTTTGCATATGCTACTTTGGTGGATTTGGGGATAATGTTGCTGTCGTGTGAGGTCAACCTAAATATGCGCAGCTCTGCGCAAAGGAGGCGCCATTATGACGTCCGCGAACCACCATCAACACTCCCACAATCCACCGCGGTCCTCCACATTAGGATCTTGTACTCAGAAGTGTCAAACCTCAAGGTGAGTCCTGAGTCTTAAAAGACCTGCTATCAAACATTTAACTGCACATTATCCGTCATTAATGTACATACTAACTAATACATGTCTACTTAATCAGTGAGTGTAATGTTAGCGTGACTTATTACACCACAACAGACGACAGAGGACACTGTTTGAAAGCTAAAGCTAGCTTAGCATGTTAGCATTATGCTAATGCTATCATGTTAGCATTAGTTAGCTCAGTGATTGAAACAAACACTTTAATAAAATCGATGTTACCTGATGTCGTTGTGTTATTACTAAAGTAAGTCAATAAGTGGTATAAGTATAATGTCAACCTATTTTCTATGTAGCTAACTCAATGTCATTCAGCTACAACAGCTAACTGGTAGCCAGCTATGCTCAAGCTAACCAATATGTGTGACGTCATAGGTTGAGCAGTTGACTGAGTCCTTTATGGTTTAATACATTTAAATGATAAAGCTTAGTACTGACAGTACCACAAATATAGTGGCATCTCTTATCATTTCTATGCTGATGACATTCAACTGTACTGCTCTTTTAAACCTGAGGAGAGAAACCAACTCACCACAACATTTTAATTGAATGTTTGGATGCCATCAAGATCTGGATGGCTGACAAATACCTTCAGCTAAATACCAAAAAGACTGAAGCCCTTATAATAGCTCCTGAAAACCAACAGTATATGGGGTCTTTAAGTGTTTGTATTCAACATAAGCTCAGAAATTTAGGTGTCATATTTGACCAATCCCTTTCGCTTGACAATCATGTCAGCCAGCTTATTCTGTCTTGCTTCTTCCAACTGAGGAACATAGCTAAATTAAGATCTTTGGTGACCAAGGCTGAGATGGAGATGATTATTCATGCTTTTATTTCTTCTCGTTTAGATTATTGTAACGCCCTTTTTACCTGTCTTAATCAATCTTCCTTTAACCGCCTTCAAACCGTCCAAAATGCAGCTGCTCTGCTTTTAACTAGACACAACAGAAGATCCCATATCACCCCTGTTTTATACTCTCTGCACTGGCTTCCAATCAAATTTCGTATCCATTTTAAAATACTGGTGCTAACCTTCAGAGCCTTGCATAGTCAAACATCCCAATATATCACTGACCTCCTCCTGCCTTACACACCTAATCGGGCTCTTAGGTCTTCTGACCAAAAACTTCTGTCAGTCAGTCTACTTTTAATATTGACTGATGTATTTTTTATTATTGTAAAGCACTTTGTGATTTTGTATCTGTGAAAGTTGCTATACAAATAAACTTTACTTACTTACTGTTTTTACAGGATGTAACGCCCCCTCTAGTTTTACGTTGGCACATATTTCCTCCTAACGTAATTACAAGCTATGTATTTCCTCCTAATGTGATACAGAGACTGAATCACAGCCCGTTGTCTAGGAAACAACGTAACGCAAGGTTTGTTGTTGTTCCTTCAGATGGCGCTTCACCGGTTGTTCCAGTTGTCCTCCCTGCTGCGCTCCGCCGTGGGCCTGACCCTGCGCAGGAACATCGGCCTCTCTGCTGTCCTCTTCCAGCGGACCAAGGAGCTCGACCCCATCCAGAAACTGTTCCTGGACAAGATCCGGGACTACAACACCAAGAGCAAGTCAGTGGATGATACACAACTGTTGTCAATACCCACCCACACGAAATGTCCATACTGCATAGAAGCTCAGAGTCCAGTCTCCAGTGACATATTAACAGAAAATTAGGGATGTCACGGTACCAGATATCTAGTAGTCAATACCAATACCAGTGAATTTACACGATTCTCGATACCAATTCGATACCACGGTAAAAAAAACAAAAAAAATAATAAATCCCATGTAATTCAACACGCACTCCTTTTATTAAAACATTTGAACATTACAAAAAACAGAGACATGTAGCCTTTAAGTAATAAATAAAAAGAAACGTCTATTAACATTGCAAAACAGAACAGTGGCATGTAGCCTTCAAGTATTTAAAACAAACAATATTGTCTGGATGTCTGTCTTTGAGGTGCTTTGCTAAATTGGAAGTATTTCCTCCTTTGGAAAGAAAAGTACGACGGCACCGTTACTGCACCGCATACTGGTTTTTGCGAATCTATTATTACTCCTTGTAAATCCGCCTCGAACGCAAAGTACTTCCATACCCGACTCTTGCTATTTGTTTT
>CAKALU010059642.1:0-20687 GCA_916700995.1 Hozukius guyotensis
ATTCAATACTAAAGTTTCAATTGAACCACATTTAGTCTTCACTGGAATATTGAATCAGCCTATTTTTATTAAACTTCTTTATATTATGTGGAGGCAAAGTGACCATCAGAAGCCTGACTTTCACAGGTTTATAGGGCGGGGGGTGTGCATGTCTTGATGGGGCCCTATTACCTATTAGTATTCCCTCCTTTGGGTGCGCAGTGTTGCCATCAGCCACAGAGCCACGTCAGGCCTGTACAGCAACTGATCGTCTTTCTACTGCCTCTCTCCAAGGTTAGAGAGAGATAGGCCCGACCGACCAGCTGGAAACACACACTGGGAGCCGAATTGATACCAGGGATTAAGTTTTTTGTCACATTTTCTCCTGCACTAGAGGCTTTAAAGTGTCGCCTTCTTGCGCGCTGTGAAATCGTCCGCATTGTATTTCTCCGTCTCCATCAGGAGGAAGGTTGTGCAGCAGCAGCGAAGAAGGAACAGATCGTTATCGCCCTGTTTTATTGGTGCTTAATGGAAACGCGCAATCATAAAAAATGGTTGCATTTGGAGAGTCTCCGTGAATGCGATCGTCTCCTTCCGACCTCGGTGCGTCAGAGAAGACACCTCAGCAGCTAGCTGGACTCCGGGTGGTGTTTGGTTGGGTGTGTGAAGTCTTCTTCACTGTGTGTGCACCGTGTGCTGCTGCTGCTGCTGCTGCTGCTGGACTGAAGGTGACTTGCCTGCAGTAGTCGAGAGCAATGCGGAGAGGAGTCGCAGGCGCTCATCCGGCACTTCTTTCTCTGCGCTCCGAGGCTCGACTGGGAACAGATTTGCTCCATCTCTCACACTAGAGAGGAGGAGGAGGAGGAGGAGGAACGTGCAGAGAGATATAGACAATAATCGAGGTTTCAACACAGCCACCGCAGTTGTGCGAAGGTGAATTGAGCGGAGGAGAGAATATAAGGTGAAGGGTGCAGAGGGGTGGTGAGGAAGAGAGAGAAAGTGGTGGAGAGTTTTGGTGGTGTGGAGGAATAATAAGATCCTAAAACCTGTTCTGTATTAGGGCTGTTTTATTAGTGGATGTGTATGCATGAGTTCTGCATCGAATGGGCGCAAAAACCGCCCCAGATCCGCCGGGAACATCTTCCAGATCGGCAAGCCTCCTTACCGAGACCCGGAGAGGAGGGAGAGCACCGAGAGTACCCGCAGAGCCCAGCGCGCCGTGGCCGACTGCAGAATGGTAAGGTGCTTTTTGCATTGACACGTCAATGTCTTGCATGCATGGTGCGCCTCTTGATAAAGGATGTTATTATATCCACAACCTGTTCTTTGTTCTATAGGACGATCCTACGTGCATGCAGGATGCACCAGGCGACAGCTGTTAATAGCTGCAAAAAAAGAGAGAAAAAAACTGTAACCCGGTCTGGGAGCCTAAAAATAGCTCTATATGCATTTGCATTGCTTTGTCGGGCAGTGAAGCCAAACAGATCATCTCGTCACTTGCGTGCAGATTGACTGTGTGATTTGCATTTTAGGGTGCAATTTCAAAATTGGCCCAAATGACAAGATTATCCACAGAGGTTTTTCGTGATCATGGCACAGAGGTTTGACAGATGTTGGCATGGAGTGATCATATGTATTCAACCCTTTCATACATCAGTGAACGTCATGGGAGCCTCTCTGCAGGATGCTATGCAGGAGTTGCACACAAAAATGAACGAAACATTTGTGCCCCCAATCTCAAAGCTCTCATGTTTGTGCAAACAACCAAACTTAGCATAATGGGGGGAGAGAAAAAAAATCAATTCATTCATCATCCTCTCTGACTTTTTGCAGACTATTTTAATGGCAAAGCTTCACTTTTTTTTTTTTTTTTTGCTTAGTCACATGTTTCTCTCATAATATCAATTGGCTTTTATGACCCGCATTATGTGCAAGGTTTGCAATTTTTGAAATACTATTGAATACTATTGAAGCATGCACCTGCACAGGGCACATTATTTGTCCTCAGCGTGCATGGGGGAACAAAAGGAGTATAGTGAGGCTGGATATAGTGCTGCTCAGCATTTTCCTTATTGGCTATTCCACTGCAATGAACAGAATAAGGATGCAATATTCAAGCAAAAGTTGTTTGTGTGATGCTTGCTTGACTAGGTCATTTGAGGGAATAACTTATTTCTGTGTCATTTTCATCATCTCATTGTAACTACAGATCGTCCAAGAATTCAATACGCTTGTGGCTCTGTACCGTGAGCTGGTCATCTCCATTGGCGAAATCACTGTGGACTGTCCTTCTTTACGCGCCGAAATGCTGAAGACTCGAACTAAAGGCTGCGAGATGGCGAGAGCTGCACACCACAGTCTCTCCTTGATATCCGGGTGAGTTGGCACAGTCGCTGTCCATGGTGCTGAAAACTAGCAAAGAGCTGTCCATGGTGCTGAAACAACTAGCACCTCGCAAAGGAGCTCTCCATGGTGCTGAAAGTGCGCCAAATGGGGCGCTCTGCAACACTGCTGCGCCTAAAGTAGCTCATTTTACCATTTCTAATTTGCATAAGCATTTCCCTTTTTTAGGCACATGTGGGCCTATATACTTAAGCTCTACACTTCAAAGAAATCACCCGAGTGTCTGCCCCCATTAGTGTGAAACTTAGTGAGCTTGAAGTGGGGGAAAGAGTTTAGGGAAAACAGAACATGAGATCAGCTTTTAAAAAAAAAAAAAACATGTTGTCTCTAATTGCTAGTGGGACAGCTTTTACCAGGAAGCAATAATAACAACAACATGCTGTAACTGACCGCTTCCCATTAGTAAGGAGGCCTAAATCGTTAATACATGAAGTGGGAATGCTTCCCAGGACGAATATCTGAGATAATAGTTTCAATAATGTGGAGCCAATGGCTTTTTTGAATTGTTGCTTTTAATGTATTGTGAGAGTGGCTGTGTTGTGTGAGTTGTGTCTCTGTTATGGTCGTTTGAACATTTAGATACTGGCATGCTTTTCAACAATGGACGTTATTCATTTCTAGAGTGCAGAGTGTCTATAAGAGTCCTTTATGGCTTTGATGCCATAATGAAACAGTCGATGCAAAGTGATTAGAGGTTGTTAAAAATATATTCCAAGTAGGGCTGTCAATCGATTTAATCGCATGATTGTCCATAGTTAAACGCGATTAATTGCACATTTTTTTATCTGTTCAAAATGGACCTTAAAGGGAAATTTGTCAAGTGTTTAATACTCTTATCAACATGGGAGTGGGCAAATATGCTTGCTTTATGCAAACGTATGTATATATTTATTATTGCAAATCAATTAACAACACAAAACAATGACAAATATTGTCCAGAAACCCTCACAGGTACTGCATTTAGCATAAAAAATGTGCTCAGATCATAACATGGCAAACCAAAGCCCAACAGGCAACAACAGCTGTGTCAGTGTGCTGACTTGACTATGACTTGCCCCAAACTGCATGTGATTATCATAAAGTGGGCATGTCTGTAAAGGGGAGACTCGTGGGTACCCATAGAACCCATTTTTGTTCACATATCTTGAGGTCAGAGGTCAAGGGACCCCTTTGAAAATGGCCCTGACAGGGTTTTTTTCCCGCCAAAATTAAGCAAAAGTTTGGTAGTTTTGGGATGACATGGTTGGTATCAATGGATTCCTTAGGTTTTTTTGTTTCATACCAGTGTCTTCACTTTAGCTTTAAAAGTTGTGTTAATGTGTTAAAGAAATTAGTAGCGTTTAAAAATAATTTGCGTTAACGCATTAACTTTGACAGCCCTAATTACAAGCGGTTTGTTTATAATTGAGGATGTTGTCGAAGATAGTGGAAAAAACACTATGATAGAAGCCTGACATGTCTGTTGACTTGGCCTGCACTCTCCATCGAGCACAACATCTACTCCACATTGGTGCCAGTGGAAGAAGGGCACAGTGAGGCTTGGGATTTGAAGGTCCTCAGTGAGGCTAAGATGCCAGCTGACTTGGCGCCCTCAAAGTTACTTAAATAACAATCACAGACTGAAGACAGCGGTGAGAGAGAGATTTGGAGGACGTTGTGCAGTGCTAGCTGCTTGCCAAAGCCCGGGCACTATTGGAACAATAACAGCATCAGGTTTACTCTAGCTACAGCCCATATTCCTCCTTGTAACAGGCATTTGTTGGAGACCTGTGAAATCATTGAATGCTCTCCCATTAAACATTAGTCTGCCATATTTTTCACGAGGACGAGTTTAAAAATGTGTTAGGCTGTACTTCACTCTGCTCTGTAACCCATTTCCTGGCTCAATAATTAATCCACTCGCTATATCTTGCAGTGATTTAACAATGCATATCCTTCACTGTCTGTTACATGCATGACAAATTTTTCCATTTAATGTATGGAAGCTTTGAAGCACATGTGCGTGACACACTCATATGGTTAGCCAGTAAGCATGTCTACTGCATGTTTCCTGTCATAAATCATACAACACCCATTGAACAGGGACATCTCAGTTGCATTTTATAACGATGCTTTAATAACATCTTATTTAAATCTTTAGAGAAACAGAGCAGTTTACAGTGCACAACCTATATGCTCTCCACTATTCTTTTTCCAATACATGGCTTGTAATTATACAGCTAGATACAGTTATACCTCTACTATCCATTATAGTCCTGTGCTTGAATTTCCTGCTGCTGCTATAGAAATAGTGCAGCAGCTTTAGAGAGAGAGCTCCAAGTTCCCACTGATATCAGCATCAACATCATTGTCGTAATACTCCAAAACCTCCTTCTCTAAAAGCTCTGCAGGCCATTTCAATGTCCGTCTCCACGACTAGAGACACAGAGCTTGAATTAGACAGCACAGATCATTCCCCTTTAATCAAATAAAGCCAGTGTGTCTGAATGGTTTGAGTGATGCGAGGCCTCTCCGATGTGCTAGAGGAAAGCTGATAAGCAGGATAGCATTGATGACAGCTGTGCGTTAGCAACAGTGCTGTAGAAGGCAGCACTGTGACAAAACACGGATGGGAAGGAGAAGCTCGCCGTTGGATGAGTTGAATGCAACAGCATGATTTGTGTGAGAAATATTTGTACCAGGTGCAAGTTTCACGCCTTTCATCGCTGTCACTTTCCCCTGTGATATCACACCCACTGAATATCACCTGCTGTAGTTCCCCCCTGAACACCAGATTTATGCGGTTGTGAAGCTACTGCGGTGTCTCATAAAAGCTTGTGATCAGCTCTGGGTAAATAAAAAATACTCAGATGGGGGTTTTATGTTTGAACTTCCCCACTGCCTTTTATTTATATATTCTCAGACGGATAAACGTACTAAAAATATGGACACACAATAAAATAATCGAGCAAAATCCAGTCAGTAGCAATTTTGACCTTGTCTGCTGTTGACATAAAGAAAAAGAAACAGGTCTAAAGAAACAGCTCCTGTTTATTCATCATTAATGCAAATGGCACAGCTTATCTCTCATCTGATTGTTTAAATTTGGCAAACTTTTTATTTGAGTTTATAACTCCTTCTGACATTGTTTGCTCCTATTAGTATTGCAGTTATTGTTCCGGTTAATGATCATATTGATGTAATCACAAGAGGGCAACACCATCAGTATTAATAGGGCTATTCCTCGTATTTGTTAAGATATTTTCTTAAAGAGTATATTTATTGATTTCAAAAGGGTCGAACAATCAAGGATTAAGGAGCATAATACAAATATGTACCCTCTTTTCCAACTCACCCTCAGCACAGAACACATTCTCCACACACATGAGAGCCAAAAACGAAATAAACAAAATAAAATGAAATATATAAATGAACAAGAAATAAAATAAAAAATATATAAATAAACAATAATAAATGAAATTAAAGAAATATATAAAATATACATATGCACGTACATATACATACACACACATATATATATATATATACATACACAAAATTAAATAAAAAAACAGGAACAGAAGGTTTATACAAATATACTGTATATAACAAGGGTAATGGCATTTCAAACACTAAGACCTACACAGAAATATAGCTCGAAATCTCAGTCCATGCTAGTCATTTGTTAAAAAATAAAAGTGACATTTATGGTTGGCTGTTTAGGATGTGATATAGAAGATGTGCATGCTAAAAACCGAATGTGACTTTTTACTTTACTATTTACTATTGTTTACTATTTTACTTTTTCCTTAGTTACCCTGATTTGCACGGTTTCTTGCCTTTTTTATGTCACTCCATGCAATTTGTAAGTTATATGCTGAACATTAACCAAAGTCTTTTCAATGGAACTGCTACCAATCTTAAGGTTCAGCACATTCACATCAAGTAACTTAGCTCAATGAGGCCAAACCTGGAAAGAGCACATTGAATCTGTCTGCAAAAGGACAAAACAAATAATTTATTTTGAGGCGAGTAGACACAATTCATTCTTTTGTTCTTCACTTCTGTAATTATGAGTGTTCTACAGTATTGTAATGCTACATGGTACAAGTGTCTGTCCACCATTTTGAAGTCAAAACATCTCCATCAAATGAAAATCTGCTCAAAGATTGTATGTCAATCCCTTGAGAAACTCTTAGAATCAGCCTATAGCATAATAACATACTAAGGCTGGCTAACACCATTGTCTCTGACCCCAACCATGTCCTGAACAGTGAATACAAACAGTTGCCATCAAATCGGAAATACAGGGATCCACGATTTAATAGGGTTAGACTTTAAATATGGAGCCTAATCGCAGATTAAATGTATGTTGAAGGGTCGTGAATATATTGTCTGCAGTGATGTGTAATGTTTTGTTAAATGTATGTATTCTTGTTTCCTGTCTTCAATTTGTTGTCTGTGTTGATGTTGCAACTAGAGCTGCTGAGATGCAAGAAGTAATAAAGTACTATCATTATCATCATCATCATCATCATCATAAACTCATCAGTCAACTACTGTTAAACTGTACAGAGAGATATGAAGAGGCTATCTATGAACTTTTTCTATTACAGAACTATGGTTTTCATTTGTTTCCATTAAGTTGGTCATTGTATCCGGAATTCATCAAGTTCCAGCCAGCCAGTAACCTCGCTGTGTTCCAACTATGTGCCATTTCAGGCCAGAGGATGGGGAGATCCACCCTGAGATCTGTAGGCTCTTCATCCAGCTGCAGTGCTGTCTGGAGATGTACATCACTGAGATGCTCAAATCCGTCTGCTTGCTGGGCTCCCTGCAGCTACACAGGAAAGGTTAATACATGAATAAGCCTCATGGCATAGCTTTTTGTGTGTATATGCATGTGTGCTAGTTTATATACAGCATGCTTTGTTTCTCTTTTTAAAGATGAAAGTTAAAAGAAACAACCAAGAAAACAGAACAGACAATCACAACACTAGCAGATTTAAAAATATATGCACAGATGTAATTATTTATTGACAGCTTTCTTCCATGTTTTATTATTCAGATTGTCATCTAAAACTTCACCATCATTCCTATAATAACACCAGCAGCCTGTGTATGTACAAATATAACCCAGTGCTTTTGTACCCGTTTAATGAAGTTTACAATGATCATGTGATCTGAGTGTGCCCTTTTCTTGTTTTTAATGTTTTAATGCATGTAGTGGTGACACATTTCTAACGCTATAGCTGCTCTCTGTGTGCTTTAGGTAAGGATTACTGTGGCCCTACCGGGGTCGACAGTAAGATAGAGGAGAGCTCAGACATCCCCATCCTGGAGGACACCTCTTCCTCCCCCACTGACTTTCCTCAGCTCTGCTGGCTGGTGGCCACTGACATCGAAAACATAGAAAGGTATAGCTAGACTAAAAATACGTTGTCCTTCTGTGTGTGAGTAAGTGTAGTGTGTTTGCGTTTGTGTGTGTTTATTGTGCTGTGAATAATTGTACATGTTCCTGGTTGGTCAAAACACGTGTGTCAGGGAACACAGTATTTTTTCTTTTCAGTTTTTGTCACTTTACAGGGTTTAAAAGATCAGAGATGCATTAACATTTTAAACAGCTAATACTTTCTTTAAAATACACGTATATGTAATGTACTAGTTAAAGGAACAGTGTGTAACATTTCAGACAATCTATTAGTAAAAATGGAATAGAATATTCATAACTATGTTTTCATTATTGTATAATCACCTGAAACTAATAATCATTGTGTTTTCGTTAGCTTAGAATGAGCCGTTCATATCTACATAGGGGGCGGGTCCTCTTCACGGAGTCCACCATGTTGCTCTGCCATGTTTCTACAGTAGCCCAGAACGGACAAACCAAACACTGGCTCTAGAGAGAGCGCATTTTTACATTACCGGAAGGCCACCATAGTTCTCCGACACGCCTGTGAAACTGCGGTAACGTGAGCCGCAGAGTGCGAGAGCAAAACCATCGTACCACCAGCCGCTGTCTGACTTCCTTTACTCCTAACGTAGTGCTATTATGGTAAGGATGGCCTCTGAGCAAGGTGAACGGTGTTACCACGGTTTTGCACTCAGCGGCTCAAGTTACCAGGTTTGGAAAGGGAGGAGTGAGCGGAGGGGTACTCAGTTGATGTTCAGCATTTAAAGCTGGGTTTGTTTATATTATATTATATTTTTTACGAAGATATAATTGCATAACAGTATGTACATTGAGGAAAATTCTGATTTTACTTTTTTTTTCTTATAGGACATCCTGTAAAAAATAATTACACGCCTCCGAAAATTACCAGATATTTGTGTGCTATGCCAATCCATAGTATTTACAACCTACAGTATATGCAAGTACTGTACTTGGCAGAGTAGACAAAATGTAATGTAATGTGGTGTCTCTGGTTGTTATTGATAATTGGAAAATTTTATTAAACCACAGAATGAAATATAAAACATGTAAAACCTCCAGATTTTACCTGGGATGTTGCATTGTAGACTATTTGCAAACTACTTGAAAAATACTTCACATATAGTGTGAGTGTTTATTATATTAGGTGGACTAATACATTTTATCATGCAAAATACAATATATTTTAAGATGTATTTTTAGATGACACTACAAAAATGGGGCATGTGAGTATTTGCTGAAGTCATATGTGGGTGTTTGCGTGTGTGTGAAAAATATACCACACGATAGATGCTCCTGATACACTACATAAAGCCCTTTTCTTGTGTTATTGCAGGGATATGAGGGAGATGAAGAACCTTCTCAGTAAACTCAGGGAGACAATGCCTTTACCATTGAAGAACCAAGGTAAGATGGAAAGCCAACACCTCCTTTAGCTTCACCCTCTTACCCACACCTCAACCCCATCGAGCAGTGACACTTAAAATTGTTCATAGTCAAAAAGCATTGAAGATTCATTGAGATAAATAGTGGCTTGGAAAAACACAAAGCTACAACTAGCAAACATGTCTGACTTGGCAGTGGTCTGCTCTCCGGTGTGTTCTTATGCCCAGATGACAGCAGTTTGCTGAACCTGACTCCCTACCCACTGGTCCGACAGAGGAAGAGGCGGTTCTTTGGGCTCTGTTGCCTGGTAACCAGCTAAGGGCCCCGCCTTTGTGGGTAGGAGGCGGCAACAAAGACACCATTACCCACTGTCCTTCACCACTTGTGTCTCCCACCAATCTATTACTGCCATTTTCAAATAAATTGTCTCTTTCTCTTTTTTTTAAAGGCTGCCCATTTTATAATTTTATTTTGTAATACAAAGAAGAATTGTAACTGCAATGTAATGAAAACAAAAGTCATGAACATATATTTTAAGATATTTTGCAACAAATTTTCCCTTTTTTGGTAAATGAAGTCAGATATCTGCTTGTCCAATGTAAAAGAGAATGAGAGGTCATTTAAAAATAATGTCAATGTTCAATTACTTCCACAAACCTGAGTGAATGAAATGAGGATTCATGTAAAAAAAAAAGGGAATATAATTGTCAGTTTTTGTCAGAAATAATGTGATAACTTATGAATAGACGCCATCCGAATGAGGACGGCGCTTGCAAAGACAAAGTTATACTTTCGTATGTCTAAGCTGAGATGACAGGTTTGTGCAGAGTACGTTTGTTGTGTATTACAGTCCCTGTTTTCTGTTTCTTGCTGTTTTTTCTTCTTAATGTACTTAATTTAGTCTTCCATAAACCAAGTACCTGTATCCAACTTTAACTTTCCAGCTTCAAAATGGAATATATGATACAATACTCAAAAAGAAAACTTCTTTGCACACAATATCTATCTAAAAATTGAGACATTAGACTTGTATATACACATACTCTTTACGCAATGCTCTCTGAATTATTTTCAAAGATGGAAATGGTTAGCAACGAATCTGTTGGTTGGTGTAAGCAGGGAGGGTCTCCCTCTGTCTGAGGCAGTCCAGTGCAGACAGAGGCCAGGCAGCATGGGTCTTGCTTATTAATGATAGTGATCAATGTTTAGGGCACGGCGAAGATACAGTAGTCAAAGCTGATATAGGTCATTTTACATTGTTAATAAACTTTTGTTATTGAAACTAATCAATAAGTCTCTGTAATTATCTTGCATGTAATCCACTGAAATGTCCACTGGGTGGAGACACACTATCAAAAACAACAAACTTGTCTGACACATTTGGGTGTTTCAGTTCTGATAAAAAATGAACTGTGGGTCAAACTGAATAAATGGAATGGATTGATTGCACTATTGGTGATAGTTAAAGGGTAATAGGTAATAATTCATATTTGGGGAATAAACAGCCCAACATTTACTCATGCGATCTTAAGCTTGTTGGCAGAGTAAACATTTCTATCTGGGAGGTTTGTAGAGGAACAAAGAGATGGAGATACAGAATGGGAGAGAGAGAAAAGTAAGATCATCTTTTATTAAGTCCATAACAAGCAGCTTTTGTTTGTGTTTGCCAAGGGCTGGAGAAATAGAGAGAAAAAGAGACAGGGAGAGAAAGATTATACTGCCAGACATCAGATTGGATCCAGCCGGTCACCTTTTATTGCTGCTGGAATTAAATATATTTTTATCAGTAAAGGAAAAACTTCAAAGTTTCCTCAGTGTGTAGTGATCAGTGGCTGACATGGATTCTTTCATGGGCCAAATGTATACTATTTATTATAATTTAGACATGCAGGATAGGTGAATTTATAACTCTAAATTTCCTGCAGATGTGAATGTGTGCCCTTTAACAAACTGGTAACATGCCACCGACACACTGGAACAGCACAATAGAATGAATGGATTACATTATAATATTATACATGTATGTAAACTGTTGTAAATTGCTCAGAAAATAGACACTGTATATTTTTGCTGCCCACGGTAAACCATGTAAGTCCAAATTTGGTCAAACTGAAGGTTGAATGGTGGGAAAAAGTAATAAAAAAAATCATAGTATAATATGTCGACAAAAGTCATAAAAAAACTCATAGTATATTGTGTCGAAAGAAGTTATAAAAAAGGTTATAGAATAGTATGTCAAAAAAAGCCATAGTATGGTATGTCGAAAAGAATGATAAAAAAGTCATAGTATGGTATGTGGAAAAAAGTGATGAAATAGTCATAGTATAGTAAGTCAAAAAATAGTGATAAAAAAGTCAGTATATGTGGAAAAATGTCATAGTAAAGTATGTCGACAAAAGTGATAAAAATTCACATTATAATATGTTGAAAAAGTGATTAAAAAAATCATAGTATAGTATGTCAAAAAAAGTGTTGAAAAAGGCATGATATACTATGTCGAAAAATGTGATAAAAAAGTCACATTATAGTATGTCGAAAAATGTGATAAAAAAGTCATAGTATAGTATGTTGAAAAAGTGAAAAAAGTCATTACATACTATGTCAAAAAAGTCATAGTATAATATGTGGAAAAAAGCGATAAAAAAAGTCAAAGTACAGTATGTCGAAAAAAGTGATTAAAAAAGTCGTATAGTCGTATGTCGAAAAAATTGATAAAAATTCACATTATAGTACGTCTAAGAAAGTGATGAAAAAGTCATAGTATAGAATGTCAAGAAGTGATAAAAAAAAGTCATAGTATGGTATGTCGAAAAAAGGGATGAAAAAGTCATAATATAGTATGATGAAAAAACGTATGAAAAAGTCATAGTTTAGTATGTCGAAAAAAACTCATAGTACAGTATGTCATAAAAAGTGACAAAAAAAGTCATAGTATGGTATGTTGAAAAAAGTGATAACAAAAAGTTATAGTAAAGCATGTCAAAAGTGAAAAAAGTCATCATGTCGCAAAAAGTGATAAAAAAAGTCATAGTATAGTATGTCGAAAAAAGTCACATTATCGTATGTTGAAAAAAGTGATAAATAAAAGTCATAGTATAGTTTGTTGAAAAAGGGAAAAAAGTCATTTCATAGTATGTCAAAAAAAGTCATAGTATAATATGTGGAAAAAAGCGATAAAAAGTCATATGTCATATGTCGAAGAAAAAGTCATAGTATAGTATGTCGAAAAAAGCGATAAGAAAGTCATAGCATAGTATGTCAAAAAAAGCCATAGTATAGTATGTCAAAAAAAGTGATAAAAAGTGATAATATGGTATGTCGAAAAACTGATAAAACATATTAGTATACTATGTCAAAAAAAGCGAAGTACAATAATGAAAAGAAATTCAACATGGCTGGTGTTTTGCTATTTATTGCTTGTCTTAATACAGTTTTACATTATAGTTTTATACAGGCATAACAGTGTACTTTTAAAATGTGGTAAAGCAGTGACACTTGATACAATACTAATTCATCAGAAAAATATGAGGAAAGTGTTATTGAGGATTAATGTGTAAAGGAAGGTGGCAATATAAGTTCATAAGGTCAAACCCTTCTCTTGCATCCTCAGGCAGCACAAGGCAGGATACTGACAACTGATACCTTTTCTCCCTTACATCGCACTAGTCCTGCTTCACACTCGCTCATGGTCTGAGACACTGCAGTTGCATCCTCCCCAACTTGGACGCACACATTAAATCCTGGGGTCGAGCAATCTGCAGTGTCCTTACAGCGACACTCGTTGGTTTGATCTGAAAGAATGGTGTGAAGACGAATGAGATCAATGACTACAAAATTGCTAATATTCTATGTTATCATTGATTGTTTGTAACATTGACATGTCCCTACCGTCACAGGTCTCCCACATGTGACAGTTGGTGCAGCCTGTTGTGTTGCGCTCCGGCCACTTGCAGATGCTGTCCTCTGCTATTATCAGGTTCTTCCCCATACACTGTAGTGCATGCATTTTGCACACATTCAGAAGGACTGATTTTCCATTCACAGGGTTAGTGGCGCACACCTCCAAAGATGAACTGTTGACAAAAATCATCAGAAAAGACAATAACCACAGGAACAGGAAAATGAATGAAATCCGTTAAATTTGCAAAGAAAGTCACATGGCATAGTGATGATTGGTTGAGTAAACATACCTGCACTCAGACATCATTTTGCAAACACATTTTCCTCTGGAAAACTTCTCCCATGGTTTACATTGCAGCAGAGGAGGGATGAGTTCTTGTGGCGTACTGACTGTAGGATACAGAGAAATCATTCAACATCCATGCATACAATGATAAAAAAATATATAGTATATGGAACATTAAAGAATGAATGAAAAGTAGGGCACAATATACTGCAGTCACATCTTGTTAAACAGCAGTTCCATGCCGTCCATTAGACGACTTATAGGCCTGTAAACCTTGAAGTAAAATGTACCTGGGCTGCATTTGATGTGTGCTGGGTCTGGTGAAAAATGCAGACTGGAGTCACATATAATCGTTGCCTCTCCTAGGAGCTGTCTACCCGCTGGACAGGACAAGGTGACTGTCTCCCCTATGCCATAGACCTGCTGTAAAGGAGAGGCTGTGATGTCATCAGAGAGGGACTCAAGGTGGCACCTCGAGACTGAAAGAGAAGTCAGACAAAGTAACACAGTAATTCATCCTGATTGTAAATGTTAAACTTTGGTTATGTGTACTCACCTGTGCACAGTCCAGGGCTGGAAGACCAGGTTTGATTAGCAGTGCATTCTAGGGTGCTGTCACCAGCAAGATAGTAATCTCCAGTGCAGGTGTACTGAACCCTACTACCCACAAGGTAAATGTCCTTGGGATCCTGTGGCACATGTGATGAGAAAAAGGGGATTAAGTTCCTTTTTTCAGTTCTGATTTTTGTACAGAAATCCCTCAAAAAGGAACAGAAATTAGGGACTGAAATATGAATAACAAATGTGACCCAATGCCAATTGAGCCAGGCTCATTTAATTTTACTGGAGACACATTAAATATTTAATTTCATTGTCCCTATTATGCAAAATACCGTTTGTAGCTCTGAATGTAGATATCGATCATCAATGGAACATATATACAAAAACACCTCCCACATTGGTGTCTGTTTTCCCATGCTGGGTCTCCAATGTGCTTTTCGAGGATACATTATTAGCCAAATGACATCATTTCTCCGTATTAAAATATGGGTGTGTATTCTTTGGTAAATTACACTGACTAATGTAAAGTCAATTATATGAAGAGTTACACTAAACTGTGGCCTTCTGGGTAATACTGACCCCAAATTGGAAAATCAATTAGTGTGATCATAAAAATATTAAATTATGGCAATAGTTTGTTCCACAATGTACGGTAAATTAAAGTTTGACTTACCAGGATGTAGCCATTGATTAGAACCGGCGGGTTTCCGCACATCTGACTTGCCGGGAGAGTGTGGTCAAAGCATTGAGGCTCCATGGTTCTGGAGAAAATAGGATGTTGTATAACAGCATATTGATGGAAAATCAGTGTGAAACTTTGTCTTATTGAAAATGTGATGCAATGAGTCCTGGTGCCTGTTACAAAAATGTTACAAAATGGATATTGTAAAATCAAACTTCAACTCCCTCTGACTTTAAGTGTTGCAGGTCTTGGTCTTCACAGTCAGTGGACCTGTCAGTGGGTTCTCCGATACATTGTTGTCCCCCATTCTGAGGAGTGGGATTAGAGCAGGTACGTCTTCTTGACCTCCGACCTCCAGAGCATGATGACCAGGCTGACCAGCAGGCCCAACTACCGTGAATCACTCCTTAATGAGCAGAAACAGAAAGGAAGAAAGAGGGGGAAAGTGAGGAATGTATTACAGTCTACTGTAGGTGATATTATCCAATAAAGAGTGTTTCACAGAGTGGTATCAATCTTTGCATCTAACCCTCAGCAGGAAAGCAAAAAATGTCAAATAATTCCTTTAAACATATCAAATCACCTCACCCAAGACCAAAGCGACAGCAGTAGTAAAGAACCTGTCTGAAATGTAACACCCACCCTGCTGACCCTCCGCTTCAGTTCCCTGCGCACAGGCCAGTCCTGATGTGCCATGCTTACAGATGCATTTGCATGTATCTTCATCCATGACAACCATGCCATTGTTGCTGCAGGGCCGGCAGTGGCAGGAGTCGCTCTCAGTAAGGTACTGCTCTATGGCCCTGCGAAGGTAGAGCCTCTTCACCCCAGCACACTGAACCTCCTTCACCAGCTCTGACAGCGGACGCAACTGCCAAAACAAGAGAGATGGAGCGTTGTATTATTTGATAATCCAACATGCTTTTAAAGTTTAAAAAAGAGCTTATTTCACTCTCCCTCACTGTTTGTTTTGTGACCACTGGAAAAAAACGGATAGATTCAGCCCAGTTTGAGTACATTTCCCAGTTCCTGTCCGGATCAGAGAGCTGCATGGCCTTCAGTGCTGCGATGTGTTGGATGCCTCCTCCCTCCACATCCACTTTTTTCCAGTTATCGCTCCTGGCTTTATCTATTTTAAAAAGGTTTGCATTGATGATGGATGACAGAAAGATTCAGAAATGTCAAGTGCTTTCATTGGCTGGTATGTTTGTAGTATTAACATCAAAATTGTACCACTGCTTGATGAGTCTTGGTCTTGACCACTCCTGCAGTCCACGTGATGGATGGGGAATATGAGAAACCAACGTTTGGTCCTTACACATTCACTATACGAGGAGCTTTCGCTGACTTGAAAACAACGGAAAGTCAAAGGAAAAAGACAAACAAAAGTCAGTGTAAGAAATGAACAGCAGGATTGAGGCAGCACTTTATGGATGGAGAGGCAATTTTATCAACCTGATGTTTGGATTGACAATTTAAAAAACTACTAATACTTCTAATGCTAATAAAGTTGCATCCAACTATAGTTTTTACAGTTATATACATACCCACTGAACATTTAATCTAGTGTTGTCTAGTGCAATTTGGAAATTCTGTGACTGAAAAAATTGCTAGTCATGTTGCATTTAAAAAACAATTTCTAAATGCATCAGGAAACATATTGATGTTACATATTTGTTAAAATTGTATTGCAAATGTTCAAACATATTTCAGAAAAGCAAAATAAATTTAATTATAGAGTAGGTTATCTGCTTATATGAAATATTTCAGGGACAAAAATGAACTTTGACATTTGACATTTTCAAGTGCATTCTAATGACATACACTGGAAATTCCTAAAAAATGTATTTTCTTAAAAAATATAGCAAATACTCTTATCTTAGCTTAGCCATGTTGTGTCAATGGTGAACAACATGGGATAGTTCGGTTTTTGTACTGTCAAGTTCATACATAATACATACATACATAAAAATGATAAGAACTATGATTGTCAACCACCAGAATGATGATTTATGAATCCTCACCCATCTTTCTTTCAGTTTCTTCATCAATCTTGGCGATGATCTTGAAGTAGCCTCCAAGGCTTCCTTCAGACAGATAGTGTGTCCCAAACCTCTTCAAAACCTTCCTGTAGGCAGCGTAGTCGTAGACTGATGGGAGTTTAACCAGTGCCTTCCAGAACCCCTCCGATATTGGGAGATACTGATGAGAGTTGCTCTGGAACTGAGCTACCTCTATGTCACTCTTTAAAACCAAAAGCTTTTGAGTCTGGAAGGAGTAAAATCACTGAGTAAGTTTAATTATGTAGTTTGATTTTCCTTTTCCAATCAATTAAACCATTAAAGATATAGTGAGACAATTTCCGGTTCCACACACACACCTGGGTCCGGTCATGTGTCTCATGAAAGTCATATTTTTTATATCCTGTCGTGGTCCCGGTCACTGTCTCTCTTTTGACAATGTCCTTTGCGTAGTGCCATTTACTGGTGTACATCTCATCACTGAAGTCATTCTTAGCTGTAACCTGAGAACAGCACAGGTTTTACAATGTTAATTTAACAATTTAAACCAACAAATGTTAAGAAGATGAAATAAATGCACAGAAATGACTGAGAGGTTGAGTCTTTAAAGGTACCCTGTGGAGTTTTTGACCACTAGTGGTGCTGTAGAGTAATGTTTCAACCACTAATTTTCCACCATTCACAAGGACTTACACACACAGCACAAGACTGTCCTCACCAATCTAAAAGATTGGTTAAAACACTTAAAACTTACTATGACAAGCAACCTCCTGTAGTTGGGAGGGCAATTTATTAAATACAGTAATTATTATTCTCTCTAAGTAGTATAAGCAGAAATAGCATTGTTATAAACTGGGAAAAAAAAGTTTGGAAACTTGTGTTTGGTGGATTATTTCTCTGTTGTTACAATGCTAATTGGCATTGTATTTGACATCGTTGGAAAGCCTGTTTATTTACCTTCACAATGATGTCCAACTTAATCAGCTGTGCTGCTCATCCCACAAATGCATGATCCTTACAAGTTGGACATCATTGTAAAGGTAAATAAACAGACTTTCCAACAATGTAAAATACAATGCCAATTAGCATTGTAACAACAGAGAAATAATCCACCAAACACAAGTTTCCGAACTTTTTTTTCCAGTTTATTATACTACTGTTACATTTCCTGACTCCATCCTACTGTTACATCTCCATAACCTGACCACCAGAGGAATGTCAACATTAATTGCAACTGTAGGTATTTCCAGACCAGAAAGCTGTACTGGATAGTACTAAGGGGCAGTCTGTAGAGAGCATTGTGGACACCGCTGTAGATGACACGACACTGTCCCCCAAAGCTCTTTGTGTTGATGACACCGGCCCTCCGCTTCCCTGACACCACATCAAACCTACAAAAGCAATGAAAGTATCCCGCCGGTAAGCATATGGTACCTGCTTGTGTGTGCTTGTATAGGTGCACAAACAATTTGTCACTTACCCAAGTCCTAGGAGCTCTACGTTAGGTGGGGGAACTGACTTTAGACATACAATGTGTTTTGCAATGTCACAGAAACGTTCGTCGTGTCCATCTTCCTCACAGTCCTGATCTCCGTTACACACCAGAGACTGGCTAATACACTTTCCTAGTGGGTCAAGAAGACAGGCAGACAGCTCAGTGATTGTTATTCAATACTGTATGATTATGGGAGTGAACAGAGTTTAATTTCTAACCCGATCGACACCGAAACCTGTCTCCACATCCATCCTCTAGAGGGCAGCCTTGTGTGGTTTCACAGGACCTGGTCTCAGTCCGCCCCCCATTGCAGGGGTTCCCTCCAAACTGAGCGTAGACAGCCATAGCTCGGCTTCTTGTCTGTTACACCCCATAATGTGACAAAAAATATGAAAAAAGTATACTATCATTATTGTGGGATAAAGTGATTACAGAACAAGTGAGGACAAGTACGCATGGACTAAGTATGGACACATAAACGGCCAAAAGAGATTACACAAAGTAAGACAAATGACAATTAAAACCCAATAACAAAATGAAAATAAACAGAATCTTGAGCAGTGTTGCTAATAAAATGTGTATTTTATCATTTTATAAAGTGTTTCATTTGATCTATTTTAAGTAGTGCTAATAATTAGCTAACCAGAGAAGTGCATAGTCAATATTAATCCTTCTAACCTGTAATTTGGTGCAGCCATCACACTCTGACCAGTCACCATAACGCCCCCACTGACAATGAACTCTCTGGGCAAAAAACCTTGGGAATGAGATTTAAATCAAATGATTCAATAAATTAAACCACATAAATGTAATGAAACCAAATAAACATTGTCATTGTTGTAACAATTTGTGTCATTTAATATGTTTTTGATTTTTTTTGTTTTTAAAGGGGCTATTGATAACACTGATAACATTCAGCCGATAGATGTCACATTCTCCCTCCATTGCCAATGCATGACAGGCACTTACCATCAATCTCAGCCATTTAGCCATTTTTTCCACACTAACTGATGAGCAACCACATGATACCCATGCCACTTCACTAATGACTCACAAGCCTCGTTAGAAGTGGGAACCAAATGTCAGATATTTCCACAGAAATAAACAAAACATTCATTTTTGAACTGCCAATTTTAAAAAAGAAAATGATTAATTCACAATCATAAGTATTTTTTTCAGGAAAAGCTGTACTTTTAATCGGTGCCTTTCTAAAGGCTTTGTGGATGTTTTTTTGTTTTTTTTAATATTCGTCTACATAAAAAATGCTATCGATAAGACCTTTAATGTTTGAAACAGTAAAACAAAAAAAGATTTACCCTTTGGGAGTGAACAGGAGTAGCAGCCATGGCAAGGCTGCTAAAAAGAGTTGTGTAACGCTCTGAAGAAGTGAAGAAGAGAAGAGGAAAGGAGAGAAGAAGAGAAGATGGGAGGAAGAAGGGGTTTCAGTAGTAAACCGAGGACACAAACTAAATGTTAAAATACTCACACTCAAAAAATCAGACCTCAGTTATGTTTTGCAGAAGTCTGAAAAATGTGTTTGTAATTTCCCTGTTATTGAGCGTAAAATCTACTAACCTTCATGGTGAGTGAAGAGCAGCAAACAGAGGAGTCTTGAACAGGCTGACGCTGGTTGGTTTTGTTCTTGTTAGGGAGTCAAACTGTGGAAGGACATTCCTTGGAACTCATTGGCTTTCATGAGGAAAAAAACAAAGATTTGTGAAGAAACCTAAGGAGGAGCAACAGAGGAGGGCGTGCAATAGATATAGTGTGTACAGAGTAACAACGTAATGTGTGTGAATGTCTTTGCTTTGGAGAAGAAAAACATATTTTTGTGGCTACTCCTGCCAAAAAGCTCATTTTGAAACCGAGAGCAAAGATTCACTCTTGGTGTGAGAACCTGTGTCTGCTGTTCTTCTTATGACTGTCAAGTTTATTATTGAGCTGACAGACCTTTCTCACAGCAGACACCTTCACCTGACCTGTCAACGCAGGAAAGCACAGGTTAAACTAATAACACTAATTATATAATTATATCATTATAATAATTAGTGCAGTGTTCTCTTTAGGTGTGCCAGTTGTAAAGTCAATTTTATTTGTGTAGCCCAATATCACAAATCACACATTTGCCTCACGGGGCCACAATCTGTACAGGATACGACACCCTTTGTCCTTTAGAGTACGAGCTTAACCAAAAAACTCTTTTAACAGGGAAAAATGGAAGAAACCTCCGGAAGCCACCAGCAGTTAACACCGTTAACACCAGCACCCCACAAGCACCCAGCCTGTGCACACCCCTCCCCCCTTCACACCTCTTTCCATCCAGGAGGGGGAGGTCAACAGGCTTTTCAAAGGACAAAACCCCCGCAAAGCAGCCGGCCCAGACTCTGTCTCACCTGCAACCCTCAAACACTGTGCAGACCAGTTGTCTCCAGTGTTTACAGGGATTTTCAACACCTCCCTGGAAAGCTGCAGGGTGCCTGCCTGCTTCAAAGCCTCCACCATCATCCCGGTCCCCAAGAAGCCAAGGATCACAGGTCTTCAGGATTACAGACCCGTCGCTCTGA
>CAKALU010059642.1:20707-49221 GCA_916700995.1 Hozukius guyotensis
ACTGTTGTGATAAACAGGTTCCTGCAGCAGAGTTCTTATGGACCAACTCACTGTGGGCAGTTCAGTAGACTGATTCTGATCTAATCTAGTGGAGACAAAGGGTTCATCATCTCTGCTGGTTATTATGGGATGGACAGAAACACTGTGTGTGTGGTAACATCTGTTCACTAAAATACAGGATGAAAATATAAACAACATTTTATCAGTAGAAAGTGAAACATGAACAAACCTCCAGTTTGGTTGAAGCGCTGCTTTATATTGTCAATGTCGACTTTGAAGCGCTGCTGGGTACCCTTACAGTACTCAGTCTGTCTCTCCCAGTACTGAGGTTCATCTTCTGTGACGTTGTTCATCCAGTCCTGTTTGGGTTCTGCTCTCCTGGTGTTACTGTCATAGTGAACCATCTCAACTTCATCAACCAACCCAACAGACACAAACTCTGGGAAGTTTGGGACTCCAGTAGATCCAGTGAAGAAATACTTCAGAGAGTGAGTTACTGGAAGAGAAAGTTAACGTCATGATTTCAGTTTTTATATCATACTTTTATAAATCACTGAACAATGTTATTTCTCTGCACACAGAATCAAAAAGAACTACAAGACATCCTAATAATCTCTGTGTAGTCAATAAATATATAAATATATAGTTCCAGACACTCTTTAATATTTCTGATGATTTTGTCTTGAAAACTGTATTAATTCTGAAATAAAATATAAAACGAGTCACATATTTAGGTCATACAGTTGTGTAGCTGACATTCATATGCAGAGGCTGTGACGTCGTATATCAGCTTCTGTGAGGACAGCTGTATACCGACACGCACCAGGGTTCACTACAACAATGAGAAGCCCTGGTTCACAGCCAAACTCAAACAGCTTCGTTTGGTTAAGGAGGAGGCATTTAGGAGTGGTGACAGAGAGGGCTTTAAAGAGGCTAAATACGCGTTTGGCAAGGCGGTGAGGGAGGCCAAACGGCAGTATTCAGAGAAACTGGAAGAGCAATTCTCAGCCAATGATTCTGCCTCAGTCTGGAAAGGGCTGAGGCAGATCACAAACTATAAGCCCAAACCGTCCCACTCCACGAATGACCTCCGACTGGCAAATGAGCTGAATGAGTTCTACTGCAGATTCGACAGACGAAGTGCCAGTCCTGACTGCATCTCCTCTCCCCCCAGCCATCAGCCATCAGCAGCTAACACCAGCACCCCCCAGCTTTCTCCACAAGCACCCAGCCTGTGCACACCCCTCCCCTCCTTCACACCTCTGTCCATCCAAGAGTGGGAAGTCAACAGGCTCTTCAAAGGACAAAACCCCCGCAAAGCAGCCGGCCCAGACTCTGTCTCACCTGCAACCCTCAAACACTGTGCAGACCAGTTGTCTCCAGTGTTTACAGGGATTTTCAACACCTCCCTGGAAAGCTGCAGGGTGCCTGCCTGCTTCAAAGCCTCCACCATCATCCCGGTCCCCAAGAAGCCAAGGATCACAGGTCTTCAGGATTACAGACCCGTCGCTCTGACCTCTGTGATAATGAAGACTTTTGAACGCCTTGTGCTCCACCACCTAAAGACAATAACCAACCCCCTGCTGGACCCACTGCAGTTCGCCTACAGAACCAAAAGATCTGTAGACGACGCATTAAATTTAGCCCTCCACTACATTCTCCAGCACCTGGACTCCCCTGGCTCCTATGCCAGGATCCTGTTTGTGGACTTCAGTTCCGCATTCAATACCAACAGCCCAGCTCTGCTACAGGACAAGCTTTCCCTGCTGAACGTACCTGACTCCACCTGCAGGTGGATCACAGACTTTCTTACTGATAGGAGTCAGCACGTAAGGCTAGGGAAGCAAGTCTCCGACACCCAGACCATCAGCACCGGTGCCCCCCAAGGCTGCGTTCTCTCCCCACTGCTCTTCTCCCTGTACACCAACGGCTGCACCTCCAGACACCAATCTGTCAAGCTCCTTAAGTTTGCAGACGACACCACCCTCATCGGCCTCATCTCCGAGGGTGATGAGTCTGCCTACAAATGGGAGGTTGACCATCTGGCATCCTGGTGCAGCCAGAACCACATGGAGCTGAACGCTCTGAAGACAGTGGAGATGGCAGTGGACTTCAGGAGGAACTCAGCCCCTCTCCCCCCCCCCCTCATCCTGGAGGGGGAGGTCAACAGGCTCTTCAAAGGACAAAACCCCCGCAAGGCAGCCGGCCCAGACGCTGTCTCGCCTGCAACCCTGAAACACTGTGCAGACCAGTTGTCTCCAGTGTTTACAGGGATTTTCAACACATCACTGGAAACCTGCAGGGTGCCTGCCTGCTTTTTTGTATTGCTCCCCAGTCAACACAGTGGAGTCGTTCCGTTTCCTGGGCACGACCATCGCCCGGGACCTCAAGTGGGAGCTAAACATCAGCTCCCTCATCAGTAAGGCCCAGCAGAGGATGTTCTTCCTGCGGCAGCTGAAGAAATTCAACCTGCCACAGACCATGATGGTGCACTTCTACTCGGCCATCATCGAGTCCATCCTCACCTCCTCCATCACCGTCTGGTTCGCCGCTGCCACCGCCAGGGACAAGGCCAGGCTGCAGCGGGTCATCCGTGCTGCAGAGAAGGTGATCGGCTGCAACCTTCCCTCCCTCCAGGAGCTGTACACCTCCAGGACCTTGAGGAGGGCAGGGAAGATTGTGGCCGACCCCTCCCATCGGCCGACACCATCTATTCCAGACTCTGCCATCTGGCAGGAGCTTAAGGTCTATCAGGACCAAAACCTCACGCCATAAAAACAGTTTTTTCCCCATGGCAGTGGGACTCTCGAACAGCCCCTCCACCCCCCTGTGACTGTCTCTCCCTCACACACACACAGACACTACTGCCCTACACACACTACTGATATATAATTAAGTAAGCTGTCATGCAGTTGAATGTTTTGACGTGTCACAGTAGGAAAAGCACAAATAATCAAATTAATGACGGCTGAATTACAGTTTCAGTTTCAGGTTTCTTGTTATTGCCATGATTTCCTGGAACACTTGAACAGAAGAAAGCCATTATAAAATGTTATTAGAAACATCTGTGCTTCTCCCACTACGGCCAGAGAAACTGTCTGCTGTGAGAAAAGGCTGCTCCCGAACAAGGTTAAGGAAATATCATGTTGGGGCCAGCGCACCTTAATTTCACCCCATTGAGCTCCTCCAGTACTTCATGATACATGTTGGCTTAAAAGATGGGGCTGTTTCAAAGGTCAAGTTCAACTTTTAAGCCAATATGGACAGAATCATAACCAGAATCACCTTTATTGGCCAAGTATGTGTACACATACAAGGAATTTGACTCTGTTTTTTCTGTATTGCTCTCAGTGTACACAGAAACAGACACAACCGCTAGGAACAAGGACAACAATGCTGGACAAATAAAGGTAAAGAATAGACAGGACTATTGGGTACACAAGAGTGTTAACAAATAGGTATATACCAGGACTGTCAAAGTTAACACGATAATAAGGGGTTAACGCAAATTCGTTTTAACGTCACTAATTTCTTTAATGCAATTAACACAACTTGTGATTGTTAGGTTGTAGCGGGCTCAGTTTTAAAGCTAAAGTGAAGATGCTGACATCATATGAAACTTAGAAAACCTAAGGAATCCATGTCATACTAGCTTGTCAGGAAAAAGGCTAAATATCGTTACAAACTTCCTTTAAATTTTGGCGAGGAAAAACTGTCATGGCCATTTTCAAAGAAGTCCCTTGTCCTCTCACTTCAAGATCTGTGAATGAAAATGGGTTCTATGTGTACCCATGAATCTCCCCTTTACAGACATGCTCACTTTATGATAATCACATACAGTTTGGGGCAAGTCATAGTCAAGTCAGCACACTGACACACTGACAGCTGTTGTTGCCTGTTGGGCTGCAGTTTGCCATGTTAGGATTTGAGCATATTCTTTATGCTAAGTGCAGTACCTGTGAGGGTTTCTGGACAATATTTGTCATTGTTTTGTGTTGTTAATTGATTTCCATTATAAATATTTACATACATTTGCATAAAGCAAGCATATTTGCCCACTCCCATGTTGATAAGAGTATTACATTCTTGACTAATCTCCCTTTAAGGTACACTTTGAACAGTTAAAAAAACGTGCGATTCATTTGCGATTAATGCTGATAAAGGCCATGGGATATGACCAAAAGCCCCAGAAAAAGCGAGTAAGTGGACTTTGAGTTGAGACTACTTTTGCTACTGCTGTTTCCAATGTCAAGAATAAATTGTCATCAATTGTTTCAAAGCTAAAATGTTATACAGACATTTTCAATAGTTTAGCATTTGTCTCCCTGAACTTAAATCACATGTCAAAACAATAACATCAGTTAGAACTTAACAGCATCTTGCCAGCAGGTGCTGTTGTTTTAGTTCTGTACAATTAGCTATGTACCATTTCAACTTGTATTTTCAATGACACATTGTACAAACCATTTGTTTTGTCTAAAATGAATGACTACTGTCATTTCTAACATGAAAGTATTGACGAAAACTTTGACAGAGACGCAAAATGAAAACAGACATACATAACTACTATGAGTATTGAGATGTGATATAGTCTAGCAAACACTGGAGGGCAATAGAGATTTGAGAACCATTTCCTCTTCATGGCTGAAATGTGATTCAAGGTTAAGCAAATTCAAGGATATGGTATGTAAGTAGAGGAGATTTTTGAGGGAAAACTGCATATAGTAAAGAATCTATTAGGACATCTCTAAAGGTGGAGCGTAAATTTAGTTTAGATCAAATAAAATGGTGATTTGTCTACATGTTGAAAGAGACAGAGAGAAAGAGAGGCTAGATGATGAAGTCCATGACAACCAGATGTATAACTGCAGGGTGACATCTCTTGCAGCCAAACTTGAGATTCTCTGCTATCTAATGAGGAAGTGTTCACACATGTGGAATCCACATCTCTGTCTAATTATGGGGATATATCTGCTGTCACAGCCAGACAGGAGGCCATACTGTGCATATCCATCACATACTGGCAGCTCAAGAGGGAATACCACTGAGTTTGAGTGTTCAGATGAAATGTCTTTTTTTTAGCAGCCTCGGGGCAGGCGAGGTTGTGATAGTGAGCATTGATTCCTGCTGCCTATCATTTATAGAAAATACGCAAGAGGCAATCTTATCCTGCCCACGAATTTAGGATGTCAAATTAATGTACAGCTCAATTTAAAATGAGGTGCAAAAAAAGGTTACTTTTACCCCAGTGGCAATGACATTTTGGAAATGAGAATACATTTTCTGGCTCTGAACAAATAGCACGGGCATAAAATAGAGAGAAATACAAAGCTCAAACAAACTTTGTGCCAACAATCTCAGCCCTACATTCACAGAAAAATGAAGCTCCCTCAAGGTACGCATCTTATTTGAGAGCAATTTTCCAGGTACAGCAATTTTAGAGCAATGCAAAAATTGCATGGCATTTACTACTTGACTGTCATCTATGAAGAGCAAGTGGAGCCTTCTATCCAGAAATAAACAGCAGAATAATGTATTATTGTACTGTGCTTATTTATATTTTCATTTGATGCAACATCTGTTATATACAAGTAAGTGTCTAAATAACTCTGTTGGGGGAAAATTGATCTTATTACCACACCAAAATATAAAAAACTGGGAGAAATAAAATATTTGAACACAGTGTCACCTCAGGTCAAATTATAAGTCATGCATACTTTGTGCATAATAGACTGAGATAATGACAACAGAAGTGATTCCCTCTATTTCTGAAATGACCACCGGATGCTAAATGACGCGGCTACTGTACAGCAGCGAGCCAAGTCCCGGCACTTCAGGCTAGAATAACAGTTGGCTTAGACAATAGGCCACCAGACCGTGCCCTCCATTAGTGCCGCTTCTGTGAGTCTCATGATGTTCAGAGGGCATTTTTGACCGCCATCTGCCCTGGAAGTTTGGTCTGCCAGAGAACGACAGGCTGTGAGGCTCCGACAGAGTCTTAGTCAATGACTATGGAGCTTATGTGCTTACTCTCCTCCAGATTAAACCGTATTCCAAATTTCATTTTGTTGAATATCATCCCCATGTTTCCTGTCAGTTTTATCTGTCAATCAAGGCGAAGAATTATAAAAAAAAAGATATTTAAAACTTTTTAGAGTTTATGAACAGGAACTGCCAAAACTGTGAAGTCAAACAGCAATTAACAAAATCTACAGCAACTTTGTCTGTTTAAGGTAGTTAGACAATGTACTGTAAGACAATGGTTCCCCAACATAGGGGTCTAGAATATATTCGTGTTTTATTTGTTTCTGACTTTCCTCAAATATCTGTTTTATTTTGAAATAGTGGGTAATTCTACTATTTAAAACTATTAAAATGAAACAATTTCAGAAGGACAAATCACTCTTGATTAAATGTTCCTTTACAAGTTGATAACAATCGTCTACTGTATGTATTCGGCAAATATAACACTACATCACAACAACATGTATTGTCACAAAGCTTTCAATTAGGTTGTTTTTTTTCCTTATTTCACAAAAAGCTGACATTTTGGAGATACATGGTTTTCAATGGACAGCAGCAATATGAAGATATGAAGCTTTACATTTTAATCTGTCAAATTATCTGCGTAATTACAAGGTTTTAGGGCTTTTTTTTATTCTTCCTAATCAGAAATTTGTAATGGCTTTTACCATTTTTTATAATGCATATTAATATTGCATCTTCTCTGTTTGTATCTCATTGTTGTTGTTTTGTTTTCCTTTTCTTTGTTTTGTAATTGACTCACTGATGTCATGCAAATGAGAGTCGCTTCTCATGAATGAATGAAGCCTGTGACAAGGTGTCACAAGTTGCTTCACAAGCCAAAAGGGTTGAAAATCACTGACATGTAAATTAATTATTCTTTAGCAAATTATTGTGATGCATTTTGGTGTCATTAACAGGTCTGTCCATATTAAAGCTTCAGTAGGCAACAAGTTTTTGGCAGCATTGGGCAACAATTCCATAATAACCTTTCAGCATATTGTAATTGAAGTGTTCTGATAGAAAACTAGACTTCTGCACCTCCTCATGGCTCTGTTTTCAGCATTTAAAAAGTCTAGCCCGTGACGGGAGACTTTGACCTATCACAGTTCTTGGTATTTTTCTCAACTTGATCTCAACATGCCTGCTGGGTCACAAACTTCTCATTTTACAGCTAAACAGTACGATACAAGATGTTTCTGAAAGCATTTGAGGCGAGAAATAGGCATTACAGTAACAGAATATTGATTAATATTTGATCAGCGCTGCCTAGTTTGACCATTTGATCGGAGTTCGCGAGTTATTGACCCGTGGCTCTGACTGGTTGTTTTCCTCTGGTCTGTGAAATCTTGCAGATGCCGTTAGGAGCACCGGAGGACACAGAGGCACATGATTTTTTTCAGATTACCGGTCTCAAGCACTACTATTTCACTACTACTTTCTACCCACTGCAGCTTTAATATAGAGAAAAGAAAACAGTACCATGGTTGTACCTAACTCTATGATTTAAAGGTAACACAAGGTGGAGATGATCTGTGGTGCACAAGGTCATAAACCACCAGCCGTCAGTTGTGACCGACGGCCTTTTCAGACAGATTACAACATGAACTCTACTCTCTCTGTCCCCTTGCTGTGAGTGTTGCCTGCTGCCTCCCCTTGTCCATTTGCTATTTTCGTGTCTGACTAAAAGAATAATTATAATTCCCAGTTTCCCCCCCCCTGTCCCCGATAATGACCCCATCTTTGTTGACTTTTAATAATTAACTTTGTATCCCGGCCTTTTATGCCTCTCACTGTAATATTGTACATCGTTGAGTGGCTTCTGTTGGCAGATAAATTGCCACGCTGTGTCGTGACGTGTACACCCCCCCCCCCCCCATAACTAGACACACGAGTGGCTGGTGAAATTACTCTTCCTCCTCCTCACACTCCAAACTTTTCTGAAACTATGCATCTCGTTACTACCCCTCTTTAAACAGTCTGAATGCCATCATCCATCTCTACCTCCCACACCTCTACCTCCTCCTCATCTGTGTGTTTGCCTGTGAGTGTGTGTGTGTGTGTGAGTGACAGAGAAAGACAGACAGACGCAAACATGCACACACGCATAAGCATACAGCATTTGCATTTTCTCATTCCTCCAGCAAATGAATGTTACAATAAAATCCAAGGACATGATAGTGCCTTTTCTTTCACTTTCCCTGCAAAAGCATTAATAATGACCTGTGGTCCATTAGGAAAATGGAATAAAGCACATTAATATGCCGCAGAAACAACATACAACCCACAGGACAAGAAGATTTAAAGAATCTTGACATCATGAAAAAGAATCTACAGAGGAAATGAATGAGTTATGCCTTTTCATTCCCTCAACTACTGTAATGTGCAATCAAGGCAGCCAAAGCACTTAATGCCCTTCCAGTCAGCTCGCCTGTGTTTACCACCATAACACTGCTGTTGTACTGGGCAGCTTCCAGAGAGGCATGTGTGTGACATGATGTCAATTAACCCTGTGTTAATAAGTGTAAAACAGCATTAAAGCAGCAGTAGGTGAGATTGGAGCAAATATGATTAAAAAAAGTAATTTTTTTATTAAATCATGTGCCTCTAGGTATCCTCCGGTGCTCCTAATGGCATCTGCAAGATTTCACAGACCACCAGAGGAAAACAACCAGTCAGGATTGATCTGGAGTCTGCCGTCCAGCTGCCGTCTGTGAGAGCCACGAGTAAATAACTCGCGAACTCCGACCAAACGGCCAAACTAGCCAATGCTGATCAATTCTGAATCAATATTCTGTTACTGTAATGCCTATTTCTCGCCTCAAATGTTTTCAGAATCATCTTTTAGTGTACTGTTTAGCTGTAAAATGAGAAAGTTTGTGACCCGGCAGCCATGTTGAGATCTGTTGAGTTAATACCAAGCACCGCCCACCAGCCAGAGCATAGCCAATAGGAACGCTCAATAGGAATGCTGTCTCTCTCTGAAATGACCTGTGATTGGCCAAAGTCTCTGTCACGGGCTAGATTTTTTTCAAGCCTGAAAATGTGCTGCCTAGTTTGACCGTTTGATCGGAGTTTTCGAGTTATTGACAGCTGCCTCCGTTGAATGAACAGCCAATAGGAACGCTCTCTCTTTAAAATTACATTTGATTGGCCAAAGTCTCCCGAGATTTTTTCATGAGGAGGTGCAGCAGTCTAGTTTTCTCTCAGAACACTTGAATTACAATATGCTGAAAGGTTATTATGGAATTTTTGCCCAATGTTGCCAAAAATATTCAGCACTTGATCATTCGATTCAGTGATTTGCTCCAAACTGCTGTATGCTGGTTGTATGAGTCACATGACAGAAGGTCAGAATAACGCAACAAAATACAGATTCAGAAGTAAATACCTTTGAATCTACAGTAAGATGCACACAGTGAGCCACTCTGCATCTGAGTTATCTCTATTTCCTCTTCGCGAGCAACACCTGGCTGCAGAACGGCAGATGCTGAATTACAAAACACAGTCTCAGCAAGGTCACCCTGGGTGCAGCTGCCTACCCACCTCCATCCTCATCACCCTGGAAACTGGATGATTTTTAGGATGCTCCTCTGCACAGACAGGGATGGAAACACTGGTATGTTAGCTTAAAAATCTACTTTAGATTCATAGTACTGCCATTTGGTGATTGAATGAAATCACAATTGTATTATAATGGCTTTAATAAGGTTTTCTTTTTTTCAATCAAGCAACTAACCAGCCAATCAGCACTCAACAAGCCAGATACTTCACAGAGTCACTCATTAGGCATAGAAGCTTTATTTGATTTGATTTGCCGTTTCCACTTAGAACAGAGTCACTTTTGAACAAAAGTGTTTGAGTTTTACAACAGCAAAGGACTCTTTTCACACCAGAACATAAAGGCAATGACAACAGTTTGGACCAGGGATGACACAAATGTCCTTACAACACAATTTACAAGCATGTTCAAGTCTGCTCATTTGTGTGGCTTCATTCTTAATCTGTATGGGATAGTAGCAGTGCAACATTAAAACAATAAATGAATTTGGAGATGTGTCTTAAAGGGTAAAAACATTTCCAGCTGAGATGCAACCATGCTCTTGAGAACAATGTAACTAAGGAGATGCACAAACCTAATGAACCCTGTTAGTAAACAACAAAAGCTATATTATCTGTATATATAGAACTGTTTGGTTCATGCACAAAATTGAAAATATGAAAACGAAGAAGCAGTATGACAGCTCAGTTAAGGTATAAGTTAAGAAATTATTATCAATGACTTTGCAATAGTTTAAATCATTTACAATTCATCGGCAGTATACTATTTGCAATTACAGTATGTACAAACTTTCCACGATATAAAACATTTTAACATGAAACCACACGGAAGTGAAAGAAATACTGTTTGAACTCTAAAACTTGAACTCAGCTCCACACTGAAGCATACGATACAAAAAAAATGACTTTCTAGCTGATACTCAGTCACTCGATCACATGAGACTTTTTCAGAAATGGCACAGTTACTCACAAGACACATACATTCACAAATCCAAAGAGTTGAGTTTCTTGTTTTGGTTGTACGTTACCAAACTAGACAACAATGTCCTTACAGAATACATTCTCAGCAGAAAATGCCACACTTATCATAAAGTGCGTGGATGTTTGACTTGTATGCGATTGTTTTCATGCATAATGCGTAAAACCCTGCAATAAAAATACTCTCATTGTCTTTCTGGGTGCCATTTTAAAGTACTTTTACCATCCTAAATGAAGTACAGCAGGGTATAGAATGAAACCCATTAAACATAAATGGAAAAAGGAAAAGTGTACTAAATGATATAGCAGAAATCCGGGGAACATTCAGAAACATGAAACACCTAATAAGGTAGACACCAAAGAGTTACAGCTAGATATTAAACTAAACATTTATTGTAGTATTTTTCAGGTGTCAAAGCACTGCTGTTACATCGAGACCTACTTGACTCCCAATTATAATGTTTAGCCTTCTCTGACTTGAAATAAAATGCGTCTCTGAGTGAGTGTTCATCAACTTTATCACCTGTTATTATGAAAGACACAACACCATGATACATCTCATGATGACTCATATATACTGCACTACAGCAGTAAGTATAGACGCACACACAGACAGTGGATACACTCTTGTACCCAGATGTACTGTATATTTATACTTGGCTATCACGACTCAGCACCCACAACAAAATCCGAGAAATTAGTCACGTTGGATTCCTAACCATTACAAATGACTAGTAGCATTGATTGCATTTGTGGCTGAAATTATTGTTTTGTACCTTATAGCAACAGCTAACGCATGTCTTGACATTTTAAACACACTGACATTGTTAAAATTATTGTCGCGTTTAGATTAGGGCTGGACAATTAATCGAAATTTTATCGAAATCGCAACAGTATTTATTAAAGACGAAATATGTATCAAAATATTGTTTTTAAATTAAATATTGTAATGCTGCAGAGATGCCCTAGCCCACACATCATATTCTGCAGACTTTAAGAAAACATCTTTGTTTGGTACAGATCCCCGCAAAAAAAATCACACCATAATCATTCAATGAAAATGAGAATAATGATGTAAAAATGATCCTTCCCTCTAATATAGCAAATTATGTCGCAATATCAGTCAAAATAATCGCAATTAGATATTTTTCAAAATTGTTCAGCCCTAGTTTAGATGCACCAAAGATGGAGTACACATGGTGTGATTGGTGCATTTTTCCCGGCTAGCGGAGCTGCACTCTTGCTCTCTAAAAAGAAATCCTGTGGTTTTGAATGAGTGAATCAATGACTTACCGCTGTACAACGGTGTCTGATCAATGTCTATAGGCTGCAAGCTGACTTCAGGAGAGATTATTACTGGGAGGTAAAGCCCCTTCAGAGATTAGCTGGGGGAACATATGGAAGATGGTTCATTTATTGTATATGTATTGAGTAAACCCATAATAACACTTTTTAAACACAGTCTGCTCGAGGCGTTCATCAAACACCCTCAGTGATCTGACCAGACCATAATAATAAAAAAAAAAAAAACATCTCTTGGAGAGATTCGGACGAACAACGGCAAGCTATTTACACCAGCCTACAATTTGAGTGGTTTAAGTTACACAGACTTATTTTAAAACAAATTATCTCTAGAATACCAAAAATGATGTACCAATAATTTAGCAGAAAGCTGATAATGTGCTGTGAGGAATCTACCCCTGGTGAAGTGGTAAGTGCATTTGATCAGTGGGAAAAGCAGTTATTTTTTACAGCACAAGAAGTAAAGAAAGTGAACATATCACTTGGAAAAACTAAGTTTGATCCCCAAAATAGGAAACAAAACAAAACCTCATTCTCTTCGTGCTCCAACCAAACACCAGTGTTGTTTCTCCCAGTCCCGACATCTCTTCCCTCAACACCCTTTTGCCATTTGAGCTCTTGATTCACTATAGCCCTAAATAAAGTGAAAGAAGCAGTGCAGCTCCCCTCCTGAAATAAATGCCAAAGAGAAAAGAGTGAGAGCACAGACCAAGCCCCTATTAGTAGTGGTGGTTGTGGTGCTCCCTGACGCCCCCTGTGGGCTCTCAGGTGGCGTCATCGTCTTCGTCGCCCAGGTGATAGTTGAGGGTGATGACGGCGCTGATGAATTCTCCGAGCTCCACAAAGTCAGCTGTGATAATGTTGATGCCGCTCTCCCCGGGTCTCTGCGATCTGATCCACTGCATCATGCCCGGTAAGGCCCTGGGAGGACACACGCAACCACACACACACATACACGTTAGGGGAGTAGGAGGGAAATAAAGTCACAAAAGATCTGGAAAGATAGAAGAAGGGATGATTCATGGCTGGCTGGTTTAACAAAGAGAGGGGCACGCTGTGATAAAAGATCTCTGTGACGCAGCATGGGATGTCTGCAAGCCAGACGCCAGCTGTGAGGATGACACTCTGAACACTTGCTGGACATGTTCATGTGTGGCGTGCACCAGGGGGAGGGTGCTACTCCTGCAGATGCCTCGCCCAGCTTTCTGCTCGGCAAAATTCTACAAGCTGTCTCCTCCTCACGCTCGCTTTCTTGTTCTGTCGAGTCCTACGCTGGCGGTCTGTGTGGCAAAACCAATAGATGGGTTTTCTGAAGGATGCCTACATCAAAGTAACCAAACGCCTGGTGAGGATGGCTGATAGTGGAGCTATCAAATGAATAATTCATGCCAGGAAAATTGGCGGTATTGCTGCCGAGGCTTTTAACAAACTGGTGACATTAAGAGGGAGTGATATACAGATGAACCTGGGGGTAAATCAGGAAAAGAAAAGCCTGAACCAGGACTGAGGAGGGGAGATATGGAAAGAGGGAAGGATGAGAAGAATCGCCTCGGGTTTGTGGCAGCTGTTTAAAAAAAAAAAAAACTTGAATGATGTCAGTGTCAAACGCCTGGGGATACCTGTAAAAACCCACATGCCTCTGGATTTAGTTATAAAATGCTATGATGACTCACATATGTGTGTGAGTGCACATGTTTGAAGTTGTTATGGGTAAACCAGTCATTTCTTTGGCCTGTGGGTGTTGCTATGAGTTTGGTTCCACAGTGTCTGTGTATACGTTGAGTAATGCTGTGTGCCACCTATGGTGCTAACCCCGCATCTTATCCAATCTTTGTGTTATACTGAACATAAACATAAAACAGTTTTCTTATTCTTTCTGTCTCTGTGTCACACATGAACAGTTATACACACCTTTCTGTGATTGTCTCTCTCAGTCCGCTCGCCACGCCCTTCATCACTGTGCTGGCCTTCGGTGTCAGAACCACCTGGGAGACAAAGAAGGTCCCCTTCCTCCTGCAGGACACACATCAAGTATTTACTATTTAATTTTGCTGTATTTTTCTTAGTATTTTTTTTGCATTTTATCTACTTATGTAAAGCACCTTCTGACATCTGCTGCAGAGGTGCTACATAAATACATAAACTTTGCCTTACTTTAGAATTAATTACTTTAAGTAACGACAAAGAAACAAAATCACTTATACTGTCAGAAGAAAAAACAATTTCACATGCAAATTTATGTCTGATTTTGAAGAAAATTTCCCCAGGGCCAGTGAAGAACCATGCATCATCAATATTTAGCCTTGCCGCGCCACGCCCGCCCTTTTATAAGTCTGGGCCCCCCTTAGGGGTCCCGCCCTCCAGCTTGAGAACCACTGCATTAAGGAGTGCCCACAGTGGAATAAAGGTAGAGGCTGACCTGCGGTCAGTGACAGACGCCTGGAGAAACTGAACCAGCTTCTCTGGGTCGGTGGTGTTGGCCCAGGGAGAGGGCATCATCTGCCCTGGCCACAGGAAGGGCACCTCCAGGGCCATGGGGTGGTGGTAGAAGACGAGCACCTGGTACTCCTTCTCCCACAGATACTGCAGAGACACCTGGAGAAGGGGGCATGTGTTCAGGGGAGCAGGAGGTTATAAGGGGAGAAATGGTGAGAGGTGACAAAAGAAAAGAAAAAGGTGATGTGTGTTGAATAGTACATACGAAAGAGCCCCTTCTGTGCTGAGTGACAGAAAACATTTTGAACAGGTAGCTGAGATGTACCTGACAGTTTATTTAGTAAGCTTTGTGTTTATTTGAATGGAAGCAAATAGAAATACGTGGATATAATTGCCTGATGCAATGCATCACTCTGATTATTAAGCAGCTTTGGTTCAATACTCTGATTGACCATAGAAATTGTCAGGTATGTTCAGTGGTGTTTTATGTCTAATCATAGTGTATTGCTTATTGAGAAAAAAAGAAAGAGAATTGGAAGAGTGCAAAACACAATTTAAATTTGTATTTTTAAAGCTATTACAGGCTATTCAAGAGGTAAAACACATTCTGAAAACATTTCTCAGAATTACAAAGACTGAAGATTACCTGCCAGAAATCACAAAATAATAAATTTGGCACTTTTTGCAGTTCTATATTTTTTTTTCAATTCGATCAAAAAAGTAAAACAGCAACTTTTTGCTAAACAGTGATATTACATTGCTATGGCTGTAATTCTGCTACAGTGTATGGACATGAGCATAATATGTTGGTATAAATAGTTTTGGTGGAAGAGGGTAGCTAAATCTATTAAGCTATAGCAACAACAACAACAACAACACAACAATATCCCCTGACAGCTGATTGAAGGAAGTAGCCAGGGAATAAGTTGGATGGATGGTACAGTGAGATAAACTGAAAAATAAGCCTTTTCATCTCAACCCCAAGACCCATATAGCTCATATATAGCTTTTGTTTGTGATTCTCTCTCATGAGGTGATTTATTTTGTGATAATGAGCTTCCAGCTGTACATTATCACTGAAAATAAGCCAAACAACCACTGAAGAAGAGTGGATTAAGTGTCTACTATGAGGCAGACGGGTGACAAGGGGCATAGACAAAGAAATGGAGGAAAGGGGACGGAGGAGTGAATATAATACCTGCGGAGGACAGAACACCAGTCATTTGTCTACTCCTAACACCCCCACAGCGCTGAGAATACGTTCATTATTTTCCCAGAATCCACTAGTCACTATTGGACTTTTCCTCCTCTCTACACTACACATCCTCATTCAGCAGCAGCACCTGACAGGAAACTGTGATCTTTGGTATTGAGTGGTATTCCTTCTTCCAGGTTTTTCACCTCAGGGTGAAGGTGAGCCAAGTGTTAGTTAAAAAAACAAAAACAAACGGAGAAAAGCAGCAGAGAGACAAATCTATCTGAACACGGGAGCACTTTTCTACTCGACTTCTATGCAAAAGGGCACACTCAGTGTGAAAAAAAAATGAACAATGATAAGGGATGTGATAACTATCATTCTGCATCTCAAGAGATCAAAACCCAGAAATCACTGTTGTGCCGGGCTGAGAAAACAATAATTTTCGACAGCCTTTTGAACACACACACAAGAATGTATGCCTGATTTGTCTTCTTTCTTAATCAAGAGTTATTAAGGTGAAAGAAGCGTCTGAGATACACGTTTGAGGCCAGCTTCAAGGTCACTTAATTGCTTTGAATCCAACTCATTGTTAAGTGTGAAGTGTATTTGAATTAAACAGTACCTCCTGAGCAAAGACGACTGGGCAGAGTTTGTCTCCAAACACCTCTTTTAACATGGCCACCAGTTTTTCATGGTGCATGTTCTGCACGCCGTAGAAGTGGTTGAAGTCCAGGAACACACACTCTCTGGCATGAGCTGACAGGAAACCGCTGATCTGCTCTAGACCTTCTCTGACCTAAAAAAACACAAATATGAACAATACACATTTTAATTTATTTAATGTTATAATGACATGAAATATAGGCACGCAAATGATTGTGATGTACTTAAAATCTCTGAAGGACTTTCTGTGATTAAGCTCTGAGTCTGCTCTCTCACATAAATATGCTGCCACATACACAGATATGTACAAACATCACTTAGCAACCACAGGCATTGCAAAAATATTTATCACATCAAAAAGCACCGAAACTCTCTGCTGACCGTGGCGCTGAAGAGCCCGTGGGCGAAGAAAAGCTCGTTGTCGGGGTCGCGGGGCTTGGTGGAGATGCGCAGGTCAAAGAAGCGGACGCCAGCCTCCAGTTGGCTGGTGAAGTTCATCGTCTGTGTAGCTAACCACTTCCTCATTAGCTTCTTGGCCACCGTGCCAAAAACAGAAACAAAGTTCTGCACTGTCTCCGGCTGCTCGGGGCCCACTGGGGACGACTCGTCAATGTAGAAACTGAAGGAATCATGGGAACCTGGTGAGGACACAAACATGAGTCTGCATTTAGGTTTTGACCGCTGCAGGCTTTATTTCTGCGGTGGGACACATGTGCAAGGGTGGGGGTCAGTGCTTATGCCCAGTGCCATGGCAACAGCATTGTCTGTGAATAACAGCATTCCTGGTCGTAAGTTATGCACTCAGACAACTTGAAAAGTTGTGCTCACATACCCTGATATTTTTCATCCATCACATTTCTCAGACAGAAGAGCTTCCACAGAACATCAATACTATTCTTATTATTTTACATTTTTCTTCTATAGCTTTCAGTACTTGTCTCCTAAAGTGAGTCCTCAAATGCAACTGTCTGTGAGTGGTTTCTACCTTTTTTGTACACATCAGTTGCTGTTTGCCTGGACTTTTTGCTATGGTCCACCCATAGACTGTATATAAGAAGTGGACGTAGTCACTGTGACATCACCCACTGGTTTGTGGACTGCCATTTTGAAGCCTCGAGTTTGGCATTTTGGCCGTAGCCATCTTGGTATTTGGCCGTCACCATTTCGTTTTTTTGCAACCAGAAGTGACATGAGAGGGTGGAGCTAAGAACAACCGAACACTGAACAAGACATTTTTAGGAGACCAAAATGTTACAGTTAACTTTCATGAACTGAAAACACACTGTGAAAGGGTTAAAGTTGTAAGAAGAAAACACGGAAAACTCCCAGACCGGACAACGCCGTGGTAGCGACCTGTCAATCACAATGTAGCCACGCCCTAAAGCATACCCTGCTTTATAGTCTATTTGACTCTAAATGGGACCATAATTTACTAAATGAACATCATGCTGTATTGAAGAAGACTTGAAACTAGCGATTGAGACCATAAACTCATGTTAGCGATGTTTACCGAGGTAATAAATCAAGTGAGAAGTAGGCTCATTTTCTCATAGACTTCTATACAATCAGACTTATTTTTGCAACCAGAGGAGTCGCCCCCTGCTGGCTGTTAGAAAGAATGCAAGTTTAAGGTACTTCTGCATTGGCCTCACTTTTCAGACCCGGATGTAGCCCACTGGGACCACCCTACAGTATGTTAGCTCAATAGTCCAACAAACTTGTTGTTACCAAAGCTTTCAACCACATATTGTGGTCATCCTCAGCAGACGGAGTTACTCAGTTGTCATATTGATTTTAAGTGGAGACTTTTTTTTTGGTTAAACCTAATGCCTGTCTGATCCTCCGCCTCCGTAACTCTGTAAGTATGCCTTCAAAATCTGGTCTAGTCTTGTCCTCAGTGACTCGATTTGCAATTTCAGACGCTTGTTGATTTTCTTAACCCCTCAGAACGGCTCATTTCTACCTTTCACAAGTTCTTCACACTTGCAAATGTATATCGTATGTTCTTGTAGTTAATAAGATCCTTCATTCTTATTCATATAATGCAATTATTATATTCCACCATACTCCTGTTTCATGGATCTTAACAAAACATGATCACCTTGGTGATTCGATTCTTGGTGGTAACTTTCAAATTCAATTTAAAAGTTTATTTAAACCAATTTTTTCCCCAAGCAGAAATAATATCCTAGACATCTCATCATCAATATAATCAGAAAGTGTTAAACAGATCAGGTAGTTTGCAGGGACAAAGAAAGAAAAACTTTGACTTTGACTCATCATATCTCTCAGTTAGATCACATCTATTTCACCCTCTTCTGAATATATAAAGGACACAAAGCTTTACAAGCAGAAGCAGATAGACTTCTACCAGACTGGATCGTTGAACTGCTGCTTGCATTGAGATGTACTGTACGTGCTATGAACAAGCTGACCTTACTATTACATTTCTAGCACGCCAACTGTGGCATTACCATCTCACTAAAATATCAAAAGATTCATAAATCTATTTCTTCGGCAGAGAGTAGACATATGCTGTTAAATGTTTCAAATGTAATTTTTCAGTGCCTTGAGCCTCACAAGCACATTTCCATTCAGCACCATTGTGCTGGAGAGGCAGCAGAAATGTCACTGAGGAGAGATGTCAAAACCTCAGCAGATAAAATAGAATCTATCTAAATGGATTAATACCATACGGCTAAACTAACCAGCTCATCCTAGTTTATTATGTGTCTAATTTAACTGTTACTCTAGGAACGGTATCAAGAGAAAAAATTCAAAATCCCATCCCATTAGTGGCAGTAAAAATAACATTGGACAGATTGTGGAAGTCTGTCAATATATTGATGCTTTAGGTGACACTTAAGCTTTTCCTTGCAATCGATCCATGGTGAATTCTGCCACTTAGGTCTGAAGGTCGTGTGTCCTTCCATGCCTGTTTGTTATGCAAATTAGGCTGACAGTAACTCTTCCTCCTGCATGCTCTCATAACTGCAATCAACTTCATCACGTTCCCTCACTCAAACAAACATACACCCTCCCTCCTCCACCAACACACACGCACAGAGCCTGAATTGACCTTCAGCTAAGCTCCAGGTCTTCGCAGTCGGCCCAGAGAATGACCATAAGCAGGGTAGACAGCTGAATCCTGGGGCAGGGCAGCAAACAGCATCTCTACAGGCTGAATCGTACCACCGGGGTCACAGCGTAACAGAGTGTGACCTTAAACAGTCGCAACAGCTGGCTATGCTGTTCTCTGGCTCTGAAGGTTGCGCAACAAAACACCATAATTACCACACAAGGTCTGCAACTAAGGATTATTTTCATTGTTGATTAATTTGTCAATTATTTTCTCAATTAATCTATTGGTTGTTTGGTATATAAAATGTCAGAAAATGGTGAAAAATGTCGATTCCCAAAGCCCAAGAAGACGTTCTAAAATGTCTTGTTTTGTCCACATCTCAGATATTCAGTTTATTGTCATAGAGGAGTAAAGAAACCAGAAAATATTCACATTTAAGCCGCTGGAATCAGAGAATTTTTACTTTTTTTCTTTAAAAATTACTCAAACCGATTAATCAATTATCAAAATAGTTGCAGATCAATTTCTAGTTGACAACTAAGCGATTATGCAGAGAAGCAGATCTATATCAGTTATTTTCTTTTTCTACTAATCTACCAATTATTTTCTTCTTTAATTGATTAAAAAAGTCAAAAAATGGTGAAAAATATCAAATCACAATTTCTTAGTTAAGTTTCTTAGTTATTGTCGCGGTATGTTAGGGAAAGAAGTGCTAAATCCAACACTCCCATAGGATAATGCAACAAACTATATCTTAGCAGATCTTAATGAAAGCTGAACACCCAAGGCAAACAAATAAAGCTTGTTTGTGCATTACTAACTAGCATGCATGACAAAAAGCCTGTGCATCATACTGCTGAGAGGAAAAACAGAGACCGAAGTGCCAAACATTGTGCCGAGTGTGCAGAACATCTATAAGAATCTGCAGAGAAAGCTGTGCAGAGAGGTGTAAACCGCATTCAAACTGCTACCTGAGCTCTGAACAGGATTAATTATTGTTTATGTTATGAAATCATTTGCTCCACTTTAATGCTGCGGCCATGTCTCAAGGGCAACGCATTCATTTGGAAATGTGAGGAAAACACATTTTGAAATGAACTGTGCAGACAACAGATTTTCATCCTCATACAATTCTTTACAAATAATCTCAACATTGTGCATTAGATTTCAATCATTTCCCTTTGTTCTTGTCTACTGGAATGAAAACACCAGTCATCAGACAGTATATGATGTTTACAAGGTTTTTATCCTCTCTTAATATGTCTAACCGCTAGAAATTAGACAAGACAGTAATCACCGCTACCACAGTGAAAGGAAATACTAATTAGTGCTTCCCTCGTGGCCTCAACCACAGTAAACAAACTTTTCCCTTTCAATCAAAAATCTACTAATTTGTTGGTAAAGACCCACATAGTGATTATGCTTTGGTTCTGTCTGACCACATTGATTTAAAGGGCCATAGTCTATCATTTGGAATGACCTGCTTACTGTGAACAAAATCCAAACAGTCTACTCTCACAGGCTGTTCTCATACACCGTTCATATGTATACCAACGAAAAGTAATGCACTGTAATTTGTACCTATAGGCTACCACAAAATCAATTTTTATGTAATCCACATAATCTGAACCAGTAAGTATAAAGAGGGATAAAGGTCAGATGGGTGGGTCAAAAAACACCAGACTTTCACCCAGGAAGCCGGTGTTCGTACGCTGTGTGAAACCAGAAGTCAACGTTGATTTATTAGTAACGTAACTTCCGTAATTAAGTTACATCACTTCCAAAGTTATTTTAACCCAAACCACGATCTTTTCCTACACCTAATTAAGTAGTTTTGTATCCTAAAACTAACCAAGTAGTTTTGTATCCTAAACCTAACCAAGTACTTTTGTATCCTAAACCTAACCAAGTAGTTTTGTTGCCTAAACCTAACCAAGTAGTTTTGTATCCTAAACCTAACCAAGAACTTTTGTTGCGTAAACCTAACCAAGTAATTTTATATCCTAAACCTAACCAAGTAGTTTTGTTGCCTAAACCTAACCAAGTAGTTTTGTATCCTAAACGTAACCAAGTAGTTTTGTATCCTAAACATAACCAAGTAGTTTTGTTGCCTAAACCTAACCAAGTAGTTTTGTTGCCTAAACCTAACCAAATTGTTTCCTGTGAATACAGAAGTTTATTTTCAAAAGACTGTGTGCATGTAACAAGCAGAAATTGACACGTGTTGCTGGACATTCCTGAATGCACGAAAAATGAGGAATAACCTTTTGTAAGATACAAACCGTTGTATGAGGATACGTTGACTGCTGTTCGATAGCTTTGGCTTTGATAAATGTGAAGATGTGTTCACGGATAAACAAAAATGCACTGAAAATAACTAAATCCTTGAATAATGCAGATGAATGTCAGCTTTGAATTGGGAACTCTTCTTCTCTCACATCAGACATAGTCACGTCATTGAGGGTGAATAAGATGTGAAGAACGTGGAAAGAGGGACAATGAGCCAGAGTGCAAAAGAGAAACAGAAAAAGGCTGAAACAAGCGGAAATAATGATAACGCAGCAATTCACTTGATGATGATGATGATGATGATGATGATGGCGGCGGTGGTGATGGGTGATGAAAGTTATCTTAGGGAATTGACCTGTGTTAACTGAGTCATTCTGACTGAATGAGAGCAGCCAATTCAGAGATGGTGGTTTTTGCTTTTTTTCATGAAAAATCATTACTGTTCACCACTGACTCTATCTTAGGATGGAGACGGGAAAACAGGAAATGACAAGAAGTGGAAAGTAACAGGGTGGAGGTGAGCGAAATGATACTAAAAGATAGTTGTGTGCTATTTTATAGTAACTCAAGTGTTGCTCCTTCCAGCCCTCTATTCTTCAAACTCCTGCTCAATTCGCTCCAGTCTCACTTGGTCTCGCTACCTTGCTATACTCTCTTCCATCTTGTTCGAGTGGCAGTGCGCACAAAGCACATGCATTTCCGATGAGGCTGAATTATTTGTCTTTTAGAATCAAGATAAATGTCCTCCTACTGGAAAACTCAATTAACTGCCATGGTGAGGCAAAAGCAGCCTGTGGAGAATCCATACCTAATCATTTTTTGCCTGTTTCTTGGACATTTTTGACAAGATTTACTCAAGCAAACTTGTAAAATTGAAAAAGTTGAGATGGTTTGTTATGAGCATCAGTGTACCGCCAGACGTTGCTGTCAGCTATGAAATCCACAGAACAATAAAAGGAGATTGGTGTCTAAGCAATTTTAAAGTCACAATGACTTTGGTAAAACTAAGGTTGAGCCAAACAGAGATTTAGGTGGGTTGTGACTCACAGGGGCATATCCATTACACCTCTTTACCACCTGTTTGCTTCATTTCTCTAGGACAAATATTTTCTCTCTCTCTTTGCCTTTCTCTACCAAACTGTTTTCTCCCACTTTGAGTGTTTTGAATTTTACATCCTCTGCTTTTCAATGGCTTTTAAGCCGGCAGATTTCCTGCCCTTCGAGCATCTCGCTGCACTACCAGTGTTTATCCTGGCATCTGACACCATTCATCCTCCTTGTTCAGGGGCTTAAGTGGCAGCAGAATGGTCTAGGGAATGACAGACAGATTTACAGCTGAAAGTCCTAGGCCGGCCTTTTCCTCTGCCCCCGAGGGAGCTGGCAAGACTGAAGATGCCTCTTCTGCAATGGATTTGTTTTTATTGCCTGCGAGGCCATCTTAACTTAATACAATTGCCTTCACCCTTTCCCCTTGGCCTATGGGGTATGCTTTTCATTTCTTACCTCTGGTAAAGCCATAAGCTGCTACAGTCAGTCGGTGGAGAGGTTAATTATGGCTCCCTTGAGCCCTCTCAATCTGACACGGTGGGCATTTTAGTATCTCTGATGTAAAGTCTTTATTGTGTTTGCCGGTTTTGAATAAAGTCAAACAAAATGTAATTTTCCATGATAGCAAATTAATAAATTTTAGGTAGATAAAATCCAGTGTCTTATTTTGAATTACATACTACTTTTTTTAGTTACTGTACATGTAAAATGTAAAAAAAAAAAAAAAAAAAGGTCACTGTGCATGTGCTGATTATATCTTGGCCATCCAATTTGTCCCTTTTTCAAACTTGTTTCATTACCAACCATATGTAAAAATGAGCTAGGCCTATAAAGCTGCATTGATCAATAATGTTCAAATTAACATTGGAACAAATCACTATGTGTTTATGAAAGGGGTAAACATATGAATATAAATAACACATTTATAAGGGGAATAATGTGTCAGGGCTATATGTCTGTCGGACGGGTTTTTTCTGCCCCCTAGTGGCCAGAAGTTGATGAATGTAGCTTTAAAAAGCCAGAAAAAAAGATGTGGATCAATCGATCACCTATACCATTTAGAGAGTAAATGTAAACATATTGGCCTGATAAAACAACTAAAGCTTAGATAATCAATATAAATAGCATAGTTATTAACATAAATTTATTTAGATTTATTTATTTAATTATTTAGGTTTAGGAAAAGATCAACTTGGTTAGGTTTAGGCAACAAAACTACTTAATTGAGTTTAGGAAAAGATTCTGGTTTGGGTTAAAATAACACTGGAAGTAGTATAACTTAATGGTCCAGTGTGTAGGATCTGGCGGTATCTAACGGTGAGGTGAGGAGATTGCAACCAACTGATCCCTCTCCCGTGTGCCAAGCGTGTTGGAGAGCTACAGTGGCCGACGCTCTCTAGAGCCATTTGGAGCAGAGCCAGTAGTGTGTGTGTGTCTACGTGGGAAGTGAGTGGTGAAGCAAGAGAGAGAGAGAGCGGCGGCGATGGCAGCGAGTAATGTTATTGACTCCGGCCCAAGCAGGAAATGTTAACATAGCTTTCTTTTGTCCGTCCTGGGCTACTGTAGAACATGGCGGTGCAACATGGCTGACTCCGTGAAGAAAGAACCCGCTCCCTATGTAGATATAAACGGCTCAATATAAGGTAACAAAAACACAACAATTCTTATTATCAAAACATAGGCCTACTTATCAATATTATATTCCATTTCTGACAATGGATCACACTAATTGTTACACACTGGTCCTTTAAGTATGGAAGTAGTCAACAAAACTACTTAGTTAGCTTCAGGAAAAGATCATGGTTTGGGTTAAAATAACTCTGGTTCTTCCAATTATGTGGATTAAATAAGAATTGGTTTTGTGCTGACCATCACAAAAAAAATGGGAAATTCGTGTCTATGTACACAAATCAATACATTAAATTCTGTGACTATTTCATGAACTGCTGTGCGGCTGGGCTGGTATAGATACCTGCTCATGCCAGTCAGCACATAACTCCAATTTGCGCACCCTTACCGCAAATCCAGTTTAATTACTGCAAAACTCACTGACAGCCATTCCCCTTCTCTCCAGTAAAGCTTGTTTCATGGTGAGAGAAGAGAGAAACAGATTCACAGTATCTCTGGCAGCACACCTTTTCCTGACCACCTCAGTCAGACGAACGTGTAGCCTGGCAGTCTGCAGCACCTACCCAGCAGAGCTAACAATAGCCTCAGAAAAACAGCCCACCATGTCCCCCATTGATCAGCTGAGGGGGGGGGAAGGAAAATGATATCTACTCCCTGCCTCTTTCCCTCCTTCTGTCCCTTTAATGACCTCCATCTTTAATCTCCTGCCATTCTCGTTCTTTCCTGTCCTGCTCGTCCTCCTCACCCTTTCCCCAATTATCCACAGAGTAGAGCCGGCGCAGGTCGCCTAACTTGTAGACAGGACAGGTCGGCACAGCGTGAGGCCAAGGTGGCATGTGGGGCCAAACAAAGAGAGCTGAGTCATGTCTGGCACCAACCATGTTCTTATCTCACAAACAAGGTGGTTCTGACCAGCAGAGGACCGGCGGCAGGATTATGCTCATGAAAATATGTATTATTCTTATATAATAATCTACAACCACGATGCACTTGGCTGCTGCGTTGTGTCATGAGTCACGGCATAATGAACAACTCTATGACTCTGTAATAACTTTACTCACAGGGTCAATAGTTATGTTCAATGCTGCCCTCTGATAAAAAAACAAAACACAATCGAAATCCAACTACTCAAAAACCTTTTTGTTTAAAAAATGTTTTTATCTACGGTTCTGGTAAAATCTGTCTTTTCACAGCTCTTCTCCTTTTTTCTGGCCAAATTTAAGTCAGCTTTCACAACAGCACTGAGTCAGCTCTCCTCAGGGTGACAAATGATTTATTGGTGTCTTTGGACTCTGAAAATCATGCAATTTTAATTCAGCTGGAGCTCTCTGAGACAATCAAAAAGAAGAAAAAAGAACGATAGATTTTGTAAAAATGTAGCAACCATGTTGTTGGCACTCCAGATCAGACATTGCAGTGGTTTGCCACTTACCTACAAGATTGATCAGCTCAGGATTGGATTGATCACTTTTTCTGTCTTCCTCTGCACCTGTCTCCCTGCAATTCCATTTTAGAGCCTGTTTTATTCTCATAAAATATGCTTACAGTTTGATTAAGTAACATTTCTTATCCTGGTTACATTGGGAATATGCAGCTCCTTGAAACCTGCTGTCCCTTTTTATTTGACCCTTCAAATTCCAACTGTGTCTTAAGTGGGAGGTTTCTCCACCTAGGAACTATTGAGAAATTAAAAGTTTATCTCATTTAGGGACTTGGAGACCTGCTTTTATCTCTTCTCTTATTGATTACTGTAAGTCATTGTGTGGGAGTCAGTCAGTCGGCCTCGTCTCGCCTGCAGCTTGTTCAACATGCAACAGCAAGAAGAAAGAGCATCCGTGCCCCTGCTGGCCTCCCTTTATTGGCTTCCAATTAAATACATTATTTCATTTGTTTTTAAAGTACAGCATAAATAGACACCAGTGTACAGCATATCTCCACTTCCAGACCCCTTAGATCTTTTGACCAATATTTCCAATCCATTCTAAACTCAAAGTAAAAACCTGAGTGATTGAGCATTTCCCATTTATGACAGTTTATCCCTCAACATGTGTATTGTGCTCATGCTTTTGAGTGTAAACATATCTGTGCAATATACTTTATCCTATTTTTTCCAAGTATTTATTTTTATTCATAGAGAGAAGCAAAGTCCCTCCCCTTCCGGTGGACCACCATGGGACCTTATTTCGTAAAAAATATGAACTGTAGTCAACGGCGAGAGACAAATATTTGATCTTGTTTGAATTGCGCCATGAATCCCACATATGATGTTTGTCAATTTAAAAGATAATTTTGCAAATCAAGAAAGTCACAGTTTAAGTATAAGACTGTGAAAATATGTAATTTAAAAGACTACACACCCAAAAGTCATGTAAGTGACGTCTCTCGCTGAAGCTACGATGCCTGTATGTTTCGTACTGGGTTGTACTCGTAGTGCAACAGGTCTTGCACGTTCTTTCTCTTCCCGGCTGATAAAAAGACCAGGAGTCGCTGGATAAAACACATCAGGTAAGATAACGTTTCATTAGTGCGTGGAACGTAGCTAAGTTAGAGCTAGAGTTGGTGACGTGTATTGTGCGAGACGAGAGATGAAGCTCACTGAGCGGTTTCACACAAAACTAAATGATACTTTCTTGACTTGTAAAATGATGCTTTAAATCGACAAACATCATATGTGTCTACATTTTTAACTTCTCTGTAAAGGTCAGCATTTGTTCTTTTTATGTTCTGAACATCAAACGTCTTCACGTGACTTAATGTTTAATTGCCTGCGGTATGTTCCATGCATACTGTATGGAGGTTGGTACCTTCAATCCACATGATGGACTGAGGCAATATCCTTAAGGCTATTAACCCCTAAACCTTTGTGAGTCCAAATTGATTTGTTTTATTTTGCCTTGCTTGGTTACACAAACAATAAAACTAAGAACTAAACTGACTTCACATTTAATCACCCTCACAAAGGCAGTTTACAACAGATGTGATCGTCCATTAATCAGTATACATTTTATATTATGGATTTTAAACTGTTTTCACATAGAGATTGGCCAGGTAGGTCTCAGTCAAAGGCAACAGCAAGAGGACATATGGTAAGTAGATATCTGTCATTCTACAGCAGCTGTTGTGTCTGTCAAACGCTATGCTACCTTGAGAATCCATACTGTGTTATGTATGGCCATACATAGTATTTTCTTGTCACAGATCATTTGGCTGCATTAGCTCATATCCAATTAATTGAAACATGATAAATAGAGGCCATTAAAACATCATAAAAATCAGATACCGTCTTCTCTGTCACCACGAATCCGTAATATAAACTCATTGCCAATCATACAGAAGATTATGTATACTAATGAGTACAGCTGTGCAGTGCTGGCAACACAGACACAGTGGGGACTGTTTAGCTTTTTGGCAACAGCAGAGCACCATGCCATCACATCACCCCCACATGAGTACTCCAAATTGCCAAAACGCTTTGGACTGGATCATTGAGGGCTGTCGGCTGGTGAACTTGCTATTTATTTTCGAGAGAAAAGAAAAAAATCATTGAATTACACGGCAACAGTGAACGGATGCTGCAAATTGCATGTCAGGAATCAAACATGATGAATATAAGATTTTTTCAACTAAAAGGATGAGTGAAATAAAACAGTTGTCTCATTTGTTTCTCGTCTGCCCCAGTTTTATTCCTGCCTACAAAGGCGCGTAATGCTGCGTTCTAAGATGAGACAAAGGGATGTGATGTGAGACACACTTTTTGAAAGAAATCACTCCAATAAGAACACATGGTTGTTGCTGCATAAACTCTCATAAAATCCTGCAGATTTGGATTTTTTTTTTTCTTGACAAACCTCACGCCAAATGCGTACACATGAACACAAGAAAGTGCAAAGAATGTGAAGCTGTTTCTCCAAATGGAGGATGGACAGAGAGCAGCAGCTGAGCTGCATGCAGGCTGCAGGGCCAATAAGAAGTAATGATACCTAATTAAATGGGACAGAGCATGTTCTCCATGCTGGCTTGGCATGGATGAACTGTGTGTCACATGATTCAGCAAAATTACAAGCATGAGGTAATAATACATGTCATGCTGCTTCTGTCTTTCAGACAGTATTTGATTCAATCTCTAATGGATTGCATGTCTCTTTGCTGGTAATATGCCACGCCTCATTGGACTCAAGGTCCAAGGTATCTGCCTCTGAAAAGCCATCATTGCACATGCCATCCCTAAACACACTGGGTATCTATAGTTCAACAGCAAGAGAGAGATGGAGAGAGAGAGAGAGAGAGAGAGAGAGAGAGAGAGAG
>CAKALU010059644.1:0-16277 GCA_916700995.1 Hozukius guyotensis
ATCCTATTGAACATCTGTGGAAGGAGCTGAAACATGCAGTCTGGAGAAGGCACCCTTCAAACCTGAGACAGCTGGAGCAGTTTGCTCACGAGGAGTGGGCCAAAATACCTGTCGATAGGTGCAGAAGTCTCATTGAGAGTTACAGAAATCGTTTGATTGCAGTGATTGCCTCAAAAGGTTGTGCAACAAAATATTAAGTTAAGGGTACCATCATTTTTGTCCAGGCCAGTTTCATTAGTTTGTTTTTTAAAATGATTCTGTTGAACCAAAATTTAAAAGCAATGTCTGATTTTCATTAGTTAATTTTCAGTAAATTTTTATTTATTATTACTTTTGTCAGTTTCAAGTTATTTCAGTGACCATTGTGGGTTTTTCTTTCTTTAACAGAAGGGTACCAACATTTTTGTCCACGTGTGTATATGGCGACTGTGGCTCAGAGGGTAAGGCAGGTTGTCCACCAATCGGAGGGTTGGTGGTTCGATCCCCAGCTGCTCCTGTCACATGTCGATGTGTCCTTGAGCAAGACACTTAACCCCAAATTGCTCCCGAAGGCATGTTTAAAGGAGGTACAGCAAAAGTAAAGCTAGAAATTGATAAAAGGAATAAATGAAGTAAATGTGTTTTAGTCTGGTTGGTTTTGGAGGCACTGGGCCGAGGGTGTCAGTGTGGTTTAGTGTGTGAGGAAAGACCTTTGATTCCTCCTGCAGGACTGTCGGTGTCGAGCTCCTCTCTGAGCGCAGCATTCTCCTGTTGGAGCTGCTTCAGGTTCTCAGACAGACGATGAACCGTGGTGCTTAAAACTTTCAGCTGCCTCTGGGAGCATTTACTGTCTGCTCGACTACTGCAGACACAAAGAGAGGGATTTACATTCAACATTCAACACAAATCCTGCAACCCTATTCTTTGATCTGTGTGGCCATCGTTTACATCCAGGGTTCCCTCAGCCTTTCTAAATGCTGGTGAAGAGGAAGGAAAGTGACTGATTTGATCTTTCGAGTGTGTTTGAGTAATGAACACACACGTTCAGCCTTTATTACACTAACTTATTAATAATTCAATAAACATGATTGTCCGATTTCAGATCTGTAAAAGTGAAATCTGCAATATTTGCACTGCAATGTCAACATGACATTGCAAACAATGAACAATATCTTAATAGGATTTCTTTTGCTTACTTGGCAGATTCATGAGAAGTTAATGCAACAACCAGCACGCTGCCAATAACCTACAATCATGTTCAAATATCCAGGAGATAAAGAACAGCAGAGGGCATGAAGTCACAGCCAAAATCAACTAAAAAGGTTACAGCAATCCTATTGTTGGACCACATACACGTGTTCATTATTGAAGATTATTTTGCTGAACAAAACGTGCAAGTATCATAAACGTGTGTTTGCCACAGAGCTTATTTTCTGTAAAACCCAATGGAAAAATTCCATCGGCTTTTTGTCGAGGGAACCAGGGTGATGCTAACTTCCTGGTTGGCCTACAAAAATACGTCATCCCTGCAGCACTCTACTCAGACTGACATAAACAGGTTTATTCAGGGTCACCGCATCGGGCTGAAAGGGGTGAAAATGAGCAGATGCATACCTTTTCTCTGCAGCTGCTAGAAGGATCCTCAGCCTCTGGATCTGAAACACGATGCACACAAACATAAACTTCACAAGCTAGGTGGAGATTTCCTTTTCCTCAGCTGAACTCACACTCTGCAACCAAAGTAAATGTGATGATAACATCGTCTATCACGTCAAGGAAACACAGAGCTGTGAAGGAGCATGTTTTTCATCCAAACACTATTTTTAGTGTAAGCTTCTTTCTCTCATTCCTTTGGTGAATGTTTCAGGTGTTCAGGTAATATACCAGAAGGCTTTTTATTTCAACATTCAGGAGGAAAAGTAACAACAAACCGACGTATTACCTCGTCATAATAGGTTTCTAGTGTGATCTTCAGCTCCTCCAGGTTGGTGGTCCTCAGCTCACTTTGTAGTTTACTGGGAGAAAAAGTGAATAACCTGAACATTATGCCGCTTCACACATTAACCAAATGGACTTGTGCAAAGGTGGGAGCTTTTTATTTTATTTTTTTACCTCAGGGCATTTTCTTTCTCTCTACACTGCTGCTCCAGCTTCAGGATCCTCTGTTTCAGCCCATTGAGAACCTTCATGGATACAATCAATTTTCCAAAATCTGTGTAAAATCAATCCTACAAATAATCTCTGATATGTTCATCAACAGACTGGGCATACTCACCACACTCCCTTCTTTTTTCTTATCCACAAAACTACGAGTATATTCAGATCCCTATAGAAATAAACATGTTTTTAAAAATCTGTTGTTCAAAGTTTCTATGACAAAAACATTAATTTCGAGACCATACTCTAGTGGGATCCAACAGTTCTTCTATCTGTTTCTCTCTTTTAGCGTTATCTTCCTCCAGGCGGCGTAGTTTGGCTTTCAGTTGCTGGTTGTCAGACTTCTGTGCCTGGAGAATCTGCGGAGAACATCACGAGTGATTAATCACACAAGAAGGAAAGTTCAACATAAAAAGAGAGGGAGATATGGTCAAAATCTTCTATCACGGTAACGATATACGTATATCACAATACAGTGATTGTTCTGCAAATCTAATTAAGAAATGGTTTGAAATATGTAACCATACCTTGCTTCATTAATTTGAGTACTTTCTCTTTTATTTGGAACTTCCATACAAACAGAAACAACGGCATCTCATGAGACAATACTGGAGTTAAAAACAAAAGACTCCAAACAGTTGGGCTGCATCCGAAATAGCATACTATGTACTACATAACCAATATGTGTACTATCGTTCAACATACTTTTGTGTGAATAAACAGTACTATGTATCTTTTCAGACACAGCCTCCTTGCCGGTCGGAGACGTGTAACCACAGTAACCCGTGCCAACCTCATGTGACCAAAACGACAGTTTGTGAGAATCAAAGTCTGAATTCATTCAAAATACATATTACGCTTAGCAAAATATACCTCCAGTTAAATCTACCATCGCACAGTATATACGGTCATATCGCCCAACCCTATATAGAGTGCATAAAATGTCTTCTGCAGAGGAATAAAAGTTAACTACAGAACAGCACACTGGAGCTGGTAGCATTTCAGCAGACTAGTAATGTACACATCATGTTACACTGAACTCTCCTGCAGAGGAAGAATCTCCCACCTCGCTACCACTGAGGCACAATGTGTTCTAACAGTGTGTGTGTGTGTGTGTGTGTGTGTGTGTGTGTGTGTGTGTGTTTTCTTCCTGAATGCATGAACAAGCTGAATACACCACATTCATTTTGTAACTCTTTACCTTCTTGAGGCGAATAATCTCATCATACATGTCCTCTTTCTCTCTGTAGTCACCTGGGCTGAGGTTGAAGCCTGCAACGTATAGAGACAAATGAGGAGATGGTCCACAATCACACCCACACTCTCACCTTACAGTTATATAACACCTCCAGTCTGTTTTCTGGGTCTGTCTCCTCTCCTCAGCCAACTCCTCTGACCTTCAGCTTCACCTGTCTCTACTTTCCCTCACTCTGACACACCCACACATTCTCTCACCGTTGGATCCAGAGAGATGTTTGTGTTTCCTCATGCTCAACGTCTGTCTGAGGAGCTCTGGTGTGACATCACACTCTGATCTCAGCGTCTGGGACACATCTGAAGAAGAGGTAGACAGAGAGAGGTTCAAGATATGTCCCAACACAAGTCAATGCCCCACCTGACTCATGCATTTAACATTTTGTAGTTTGAGCACTGCCTCAAACTCCACCAATCCAATTTTTCTATATAACAAAGGATCAATTAACAAGTATGCACAATGCAATAAAGTACAGAGATCATGAAGTCATGATGTCATAGAGAATCTGCAACTCTACAGAGCTTCTTTAGCCTGTTTTAACTCTTTCTTTTGGTTGTGTAGCCTGCAAAGTCCGCTCTCAATGACGCAGCAACAACAACAAAATACACTGATAAACAAACTGCGGTGTTTTTATTACTTTGTCCAGCCCATTTATATCAAGGAGGGAAATAACAGAAACACCTCTCTGTGTAATGCAAGTTCAACAGCACCACATCCTCTGAAATGATCATGAGGTTTAATCAACGCCTCTAAAACAATATCAACAAATACTGAACATGATAACCATCATAATTTATTGCAGGACTGTTGCATTAGACTGCACTAGTTTTAGCTAGGTGGTCCTAATAAACTGCCAACTGAGTGTATTTGCTAAATGTTAGACGTAACAACTTTGTTAACTGAAAATATGCTAGACTCAATGTTTTTCAGGTTGTTGTGGGGTTATTTTGGCCCCAGCTGGCCAGAAAAAAATCAATTAACGCAGCTTTAAAGGTGCTAAATGCAAGACTGGGAGCATTTCTATTGCCTCCGCAAAGCTTTCAACATGGTGACAGCTGAACCGGCGGCCTCGTAGCTAACGGTGCTAACAGCGCTAACAGCAAAAACAAAGGTAACAGTGCTGACAGAGCTAAGAGTGTTGCTACGATTCCGCAACGGCGCCGTTATCAACTGTAACCACCATATGAGAGCAGTGCAGAGCATCAGCCATGAGCTAGTCAGTGGGGCACCCTCACATGCACGAACATGCACTAAAAGCCCGTACGGCCGGCCCGGCTATGTCAACAAAGTGCGGAGAAGCTCGGATTACAACACACACAGAGGGAGAGTGACTTCATTCTCTGCTCGGGTAGGCTTTACTCCTCTATACCTTTACATTGCAAATAGTTGTTTGCTTATATATTAATGATCTGGATATGGTAGAGAACCTTTAAGGTATAGAAGTGATTTTCTATTAGTGAAAGGAAATCCCAGATAGATCAAGCCAAATTGAGTATTGTTGCAACACTTGCAGAGTTGCTTATCATCAGTTTCACAAAGACATCAGTACTGAGCAGGACACCTACGAAGTCAGCAAACCAGCTGAACAAACTGAGTCTCTCACTTCTCGCTCCGTCCATCTCTCTTTCCATGTGAGCCTCAGCAGCCACTCCTCCCACCCTCCCTCCTGAGGAGAGACACCGTGTGTGTGTGTGTGTGTGTGTGTGTGTGTGTGTGTGTGTGTGTGTGTGTGTGTGTGTGTGTGTGTGTGTGTGTGTGTGTGTGCCTGTATCTACCATGGCCGTTGCTGAGGGATGTGATGCGAGCTGAGCCACTCTCCACAGGAGTGTCCCCTCTGGTGTCCCCAAGGGAGGCTCTCGGCAGTCTCCAGGCCGCCACTGCTGCTCTTCTGGGTTTCACACTCATACTGGAGAGGTATGGAGACCCTACACACACACATATATTATTAATATTAATAATAATAATAATAATAATAACAATAATAACTCTATTTATATAGCCCTTTTCAAAAACAAGTTACAAAGATAAATTAACAGGTAGTAATAAATAAAACTAGAGTTGATACAGTAAAAATAAAAAGCAAGGAATGAAGTACTAAAACACAGTTACAGCAATTAGAATAAAAGCAGAAGAATAAACAATTAGGAGAAAGCAATTCTGAAAAAGTGTGTTTTTAAAAGAGATTTGAAAGACAAAGCAGAGCCAGCCTGCCTGATCTCCTCCAGCAGGTCGTTCCAGAGTCGTGGTTTCATGACTCCAAAGGCTCGGTCTCCTCTGGTTTTTAGCCTTGACTTATAGGAATAACTAAAAGACCTCTGCCGGAGGATCTCAGGCTGCATTAAGGCTTGTAAATGATTAGTAAGTCAGTGATATAATCAGGGGCCAACCCCAACCGTGCTTTAAAAGTAATCATTCCAATTTTAAAATCAATTCTAAAATGTACAGGTAGCCAATGTAGAGATGCTAAACAGGTGTCATGTGGAGTCTTCTGTTGGATTTTGTGAGTAGTAGTTTAAGTTTTGAGAGGTTTGTGTTGGGTGAGACAAGAATGCAGTGAGTTACAGTAGTCTAAACAGGATATAATGAAAGCGTGGATGACAGTTTCTACATTCTTAGGAGATTAAAAAAAAAGATCTAATTTTCGAGATATAACAAAGCTGCAGAAAGCACGATTGAATGACAGACTTCACCTGTTGGTTAAAGTTTGTTATCAACAATAACGCCTAGATTTCTACACTGGTTTTTGAAGCAGCAGGACAGAGAACCAATTGAGAGTAGAAGTGCTCGCTAGAGGAGTCTGGACCTATGAAAATGGATTCAGATTTATCTGAGTTTACCTGAAGAAAGTTTGGAAATATACATGCTGCATATAAACAATCATGGCATTTGGAAAGTGAGTTTGTTACAGTATTAAAACCCCCCCACCCAGCAGCTGAGCGGGTCTTACTTGGAGAAGGAGGAGGCTTGCTAGAAGGTCTCTTCCTCCTTGTTCTCTGCTAATGAACAAATACAAGGCGTTAAAGCAGAGGGGAGGTGTGTTAATCAAACACAGATGAAATTCACATCATTAACGGTTCATTTGTTTACCTTTTCCAAAAAATCAGCAGAGAAAGAGAAGCCATCCACAACCTACGTTGGACACAGAAGTGACAGTCAGAAGAAAGACAGACAAAGAGAGAAAGCATTAATCTGTAATAATAATAATAATAATAATAATAATGATGATGCAGGTTTCTGCTTAAAATGTTTAGCCTATGTTTAGTTTACGTCAGTCAAATTAAGCCTCATAAACCAGTGGTTCCCAACCTGAGTATTTGGATTTATGATTAAATGGATAAAACAGAAACAAAATATTTCTGTTACACAAAATATTCTATTTACATTAAAGGTCCCATATTATAAAAAAGTGAGATTTTCATGTTTTTTTTTTATTATAAAGCAGGTTTAAGTCCTATATAAATATTGTGAAAGTATCGAAACACTCAATCCACAGGGAAATACACACAGCCCGTATTCAGAAACTCTGCATTTGAAACAAGCTGTCAGGATTTCTGCCCATTTGTGATGTCACGAATATACAATATTTAGACCCTTGACACAATTTTAAACGTAAACATTTTAAATGTGTCCCAGTTTATTCCTGTTGCAGCGTATGTGAATGTCATCAGCTGACAGGAAGTACACATGGACCCAAGCTGTTGCCTAGCAACGCAATTCCGTTGCAATTCCGTTGAAATGCACTAAAACGGAGCGTTTAAGACAGAGGCAGGCATATTCAGGCTGACAGTATCAGGAAAATAAAGGTTTTTTTTAACATTACAGCATGTAAACATGTTCTAGTAGAAACACAAAATACAAGTATGAACCTGAAAATGAGCACTATATGGGACCTTTAAGTCATTTTTTGATTTCTCTCTAATGTTTGCTCTTTTCTTGTAAAATGCTGAACACTTTAACCTCTAGAAAACTCTAAAAGTCCTTCAAATGAGACAATTGACAAACAAACAAGAAGGATTTGCTTGAAATACTCAACACATCTCAACAAATTATGGCATCACAAGTAGAAATCACTGAAACTTTAAGCTGTCACAAACTAAAAGTGTTGGGAAATAACTGCCATAAACTATTGTTGTGTAAAGGCTAAGACACAAGTGTCATAAATGGCACAACTACAGGCTTTAAAGATGTAGTTTACTTAACATTCAGTAAACTAACTAGCTAGCTAAAGACTGGGACAAAGTCAGTTGACCTAAACCAGAGCTAAGGACTCACCAGCTCCTCACAGTCTTCATCACTTGCCTCCAGAGACATCTTAGCAGTAGCTCTAAACATAGCTGGTGAGCAAAACAGTCACGTTAAGTTGGAAAACTTGACTTTCTCGGTGTGTACGTTAACCTTCTCATTGTTTTTTAACGAGTCAAACAGCGCACTATCAGGTCTCCTCTCTTGCTAGTTAACGTTAGTAAAAACATGGAGCAACAAAAGAGACGTTAGCTAAACTACTACTCGGATGTTTCGTCCAAATTAACACTACGTATTCTCCAAGTAAACGAGCCGGTGATGCTGTGATACACACTGTTGATCATATCTTCCTGAAAATCCGTTAAAATTTTGTTTTCTTTTCCCTGCAGAGGTGACTGTTTTCACATCAGTGTTGCAGATTGTAGTCGTCTAGCAACCAGGCAGCTGTTAATGACCTGCGTCAAACTAGCTGTGGTACCGGAAACTACGTAGGTATGCCTTCAAAATAAAAGTAAAAGGCAAGGCAGCTTTATTTGTAGAGCACAGGGGTCAGCAACCTTTACTATCAAAAGAGCCATTTTAGGCAAAAAACAAAAAAACAAAACTGTCTGGAGCCGAGAAACATTTGCAGTGAGGTATGGGGCCACATTGAGGAAAAAAGAAATCTGAGATTTCGAGAATAAAGTCTTAACTTTACGAGAAAAAAAGTCATAATATTACTAGAATGAAGTCATAACTTAACAAGAAAAAAAAGTCGTAATATTACCAGAATAAAGTCATAACTTTACGAGAAAAAAAATGTCGTAATATTACCGGAATAAAGTCGTAATATTACCAGAATAAAGTCATAACTTTACAAGGAAAAAAGAAAATAACACGTAAAATTACTACTACTATATTACTATACATTTATATACTAATATTACGACTTTTTTTCTCATAAACTTCTGACTTTATTCTCATAATATTACGACTTTTTTCTCTTAAACTTCGGACTTTATTCTCATAATATTACGACTTTTTTTCTCGGAATATTATGACTTTATTCTCGAAATCTCAGATTTATTTTATTTTCATCAATGTGGCCCTAATACTCAGTCCTACCATCGTACCATAGACCTACAACAATGATAAATAAAAATTAAAATGTAAACAAAAAAACATTTCCACAAATTTTTTTTAAAAATCCACGGGGAGCCACTGGAGAGGGGCTAAAGAGCTGCATGTGGCTCCGGAGCCTCAGGTTGCTGACCCCTGGTATAGCACATTTCAGCAACGGGGCAATTCAAAGTGCTTTACATAAACATTCAAGAGCATTGCGACAAAGTGCAAAAGAACATTAAGACATAATTAAAACAGTTATAAAATCATAAAAACATTAAAGATTAGAAAATAAATACAAGCTAAAAATAAAAGCTAGGATAGAAGCTAAATAGAATATAACACACAAGAGTAAAAGTTATAGTGCAGTATCAGATCATTATCTGGTTTAATAAAAGGCAGCAGCAGCAAACAGGAACGTTTTAAGCTTTGATTTAAAAGAACTCAGAGTTGGAGTTGGTCCTGCAGGTTTCTGGGAGCTTGTTCCAGATATTTGGTGCATAAAAACTGAACGCTGCTTCTGCATGTTTAGTTCTGACTCTGGGGACACTGAGCAGACCTGATCCAGATGACCTGAGAGGTCTGGATGGTTCATAACATAGCAGAAGATCAGAAATGTATTTTGGCCCTAAACCATTTAGTGCTTTGTAAACCAGCAGCAGTATTTTGAAATCAATTCTCTGAGAGACAGGGAGCCGGTGTAAAGACCTCAGAACTGGACTGATATGATCCACTTTCTTGGTCTTAGTGAGGACTTTAGCAGCAGCGTTCTGAATCAGCTGCAGCTGTCTGATCCATATTTTAGGAAGACCAGTAAAGACGCCGTTATAGTAGTCAAGTCGACTGAAGATAAATGCATTGACTAGTTTTTCCAAATCCTGCTGAGACATCAGTCCTCTAATTCTTGCTATATTCTTCAGGTGAGAGAAGGCTGTCTTTGTAATTGTCTTAAAATGGCTGTTAAAACAGGATAAAATATGGCAAGCTTGTGTCAAATTAAGTTTAGTATGATATATTTAGCATTAACTATGGATTATTTATCACATATACTTTTAAATATGGCACATTTTTTGTAATATTTTAAATGAAATGGTAACATCTTTTTTCCAATAAGAGGCTTATTTTGAAAATTCAAACCGGATGTATATTTTCAGCTTTGCTTAGCTTGATAGAGCTAATAAGTGAAACCACAGCCCAAGGCTAAGTGTCAATAGTTTTCATATCCCTCCTTGCTTTTGACTCATTTTCTCACGTTGCCCATTGGTGAAGAGGTGCTAAAAGGGCGGGACTTAAAGTGTTTTCCTCCAATAGCAGGAGAGAAGGAGACTGGGAAGGTGAAGGAGCGCAGACTTTTTCTGATCCAGTGTGATCCACAGCAAGTCAACATGGGACTCCCATGTTGTACAGTATATAACATTTTACATATACAGAACATGACTGCATATAAAAAAACATATATAAAAAACTTATATAACGTTGCTTTTATACGTAGATGACAACAAATCAAAGACAATATCCTCACAGTAGCTTTAAAGGTCCCATATTGTAAAAAGTAAGATTTTCATGTTTTTTATATTATAAATCAGGTTTAAGTGCTATATAAATACTGTGAAAGTATCGAAGCAAGTGAATACAGGTATATTCAGGCAGACAGTATGAGGAAAATAAAGTTTTTTTTGAACATTACAGCATGTAAACATGTTCTAGTAAAAACACAAAATACAAGTATGAACCTGAAAATGAGCACGATATGGGACCTTTAAAACTTACATCTTCCTGCAACTTTATGTCCTTATTTTATATTTTTTGTAGGCTTATGTTAAATATATTCTGAAACATGCACGAAATGCAGGATCTTATTCGACATATTGTAATAGTTATGACTATATTTTTTTCAGCAAAACTTGGGAGCAATAAAATTTCCAGCAGCATCCTGTCAGTCAAATATATTTGCTTTTGAATCAATTTTCCCTCCTGTGTGTTAATTCTCTTTGCATCTCACTAGACATCCCCATTCCTCCCCTTTCCTCCTCCTGATTATCTGCTACTTCATGTGAATCTTTATTTCTCATTCATTTCTTGCTTTCCTTGTAACCTGCCATTTTGGGGCTGCATTTTTCCTCTTTCACCTCTTTCTCCATCACTCCATCATCCTCTTGGTCAGCATTATAATACAACTGATAAGAGAAGTTCAAGGAATGATTGACAAACGTTAACATTGTCTTTACTCTGTATGTCACGACTGCATGCTGCCATCTCTTGACCTATAAACCAGGCTATTGACATAAGGTAGGAGCTCCCTTTAAAGGTCCCATATTATGCTCATTTTCAGGTTCATACTTGTATTCTGTGTTTCTATTAGAACATGTTTACATGCTGTAATGTTAAAAAAAAAACTTTATTTTCCTCATACTGTCAGCCTGAATATGCCTGTATTTACCCTCTGTCTGAAATGCTCCGTTTTAGCACATTTTGACAAAATTGCAACTGAATTGCGTTGCTAGGCAACAGCTTGGGTCCATGTGTACTTCCTGTCAGCTGATGACATTCACATACACTGCAACCAGGAATAAACTGGGACACATTTAAAATGTTTACGTTTAAAATTGTGTCAAGGGTCTAAATATTGTATATTCGTGACATCATGAATGGGCAGAAATCCTGACAGCTTGTTTCAAATGCAGATTTTCTGAATACGTGCTGTGTGTATTTCCCTGTGGATTGAGTGTTTCGATACTTTCACAGTATTTATATAGGACTTAAGCCGGCTTTATAATAAAAAAACATAAAAATCTCACTTTTTTATAATATAGGACCTTTAAACAGGTCAGAGAAGGGAAAGCAGGCAGAGAATGCACCTAATCTTTCTCTACCATCAGCACAGGTAAGGTCTGCATTGCTGGATGCATTTGGCCATGTGCGGTATATGTGGAAGAACAGAAATGTATGAGCCATTTCTTCCTTTTGCATTGTTCTTCACACTCTCTTCTCTCAAACTCTGCAGAGAACACACTGGCCTCTTGTTATTGTATCATATTCTCGTACACACTGTTTATACAGGTGGTGGACCCCCAGAGCCACACAGCCAGGCAGACCAGCATACTTTTGTTCAGGGCAAACAAACCCATTGCTAAAGTTGTCTGTTTTCTTACAAAAGAGTTAAACTGGTTCAAAGAAATGTTTTTTGTGTGGAGCCCAGGAAAACTACCTCCTGACTCTGTAGGTAACAAACGAGCACACTGAATGCTGTAGCTGCATTTACTGGACTTGTAATTCAAAACACAGGCTGCGTCCAGAGTGAAGAAAACTCATCATCCATTTTAACCCTCTGCAGAGATGATGGGGATATAACACTAAACAGACATGATTTTTTCCTCACATAGCTTTTTAAACAAAATGAACTTGTCATCAAATAAATACATACATTTAAAAATAAATGCAAAAATAAATAAAAATAAATGCAAAAATAAATAATATACATTTAAAAAAATATATATATAAATAAATAAAAGGGACAATTAAACAGAAGATTAAATAAATAAGGGAATTAATACAAAGGTAAATAAATAAAGAAGCAAATTAAAACCGAAATTTCAATTTATGTCACATTTTTTCAATTCATTAATTAATGGCTACATTTATTTTTAATATTATTTGTGCTACATTTATTTATTTATTTATTTTGGCAGGTTCCGTCCTCCACACTGTACATGCTGTCGTTGTTGTGTTAGGTCCACTCACAGTCCCCGCATCAGAGCAAACAACACCCCTATTAACGCTTGTGTTTCCAGTTGTTACTGCAAAATCAACACCTAATAATGTGGAAAATGTGCGGTGCAGTGTGAGTGTCAGTTGCATTGTGTATGTTGTTTCTGTATTTCTGACCTAACTTTGAAAAATCAAACAAGCGTTCAGGGCAAACAACCCCAATCACCTCACATACAAAACCCTCCTATACACTCTACTGTATATATACAGCAAGGACATGGATCTGCATACATACTGTATATGTATGCAGATCCATGTCCTTGCTGTTGTTCTCTAAATGGCCAGACGGTGGCGATGTGGTCTGAGCTGAACTGTCTCCTGCATCTAGCCAGTCCCAGGCCAGTCTTCATGTCCTGTCCACCACCAGATTCCCAGCAGAGGCCAAGTCCTGCTCCTAAAAATGAAAAAAAAAAAAAAAAATGAAAAAATAAATAAATACATTTTAAAATTAATAAAAATAAATACATAAATAAATATAAGGGTAGATTAAACAGAAGGGTAAATAAATAAAGTTATAAGTACAAAGATAAATAAAGAAGAAAATTAAAACAGAAATCATTTTATGTCACATTTTATCAATTAATTAATGGCTACATTTATTTTTGCTACATTTAATGATATTTATTTATTTATCGAGGAATTGATTTATTGGTTGATTTATTTTGGATTTGGCAGGTTCTGTCCTCCATAGTAATTACCATAAATATTGTCATGAAAATGTTCACATGCAAACTTATGCAAATATGCTCTCTGTGAACGACTCACGGGTCATGACCTTTTCGTCTTTCACCTTTAGTATGGAATTTTAACGGAAAACAGGAAAAGTGTGTCATGCTTGCTCAACATTCAGCAGTAGGAGGAAGTTAGTTGCACAAAGGAGTTCTGGCCCTCTAATACAGAAAGCAACTTGTTTGTCGGTGAGGAGGACGGACATTACAAGACAAAACAGTCCACTGCTATTATAGTTAACTTTGTAAAACTCCCTAATTATCAGATATTTCAATACACGGTCAACAGCTCATTAATCAGATTCACAGTTAAAGAAACAAAGAAAATGGCTCAAAAATCTTAACTGGATAAATTGGCTTCTCATGGGCGTTGCATTACCCTGCTAATGTTATTGTATTAAGTGTGAGGGAAAAGATGAGCACACACCCGCTAACACTCTGTCCAGTATAAATAAAGGTGGATGTGCAGGCAGGAGTCATGACAGAGCTCAGGGGAGGAGGACGGAGGTGACGGGCAGGGAGGGCTGACCCGACCATATCAGCGGACAGAAACGGGTGGAACAAGGTCAGGAAACAGCTGATGCTCATAATGGAAACCCACACATTTCATTTAGCTGTGGACGTCTGATTTCCATGTGTGTGTCCCAAAACACAATATTGTTCATTACCTGCTCTGCTGCAGATTTCATTTAAACACAGCCCTTCCTTTTTCAGGGCTTATAATGCTGAAATATAGTTTGTGTGTGAAACAAAGAGAGGGAGAACGTTATAACAGACACACCCTCTCACCCTACAGCACACATACATTAACGTTACCATGACAAGATGTCACCAGGGGCAGTTAAAGGCAGAGAGAGGAAGAGACAAGAGGCCCACCGCCTGCAGCAGCACCTGAGCTTTAGTGTTTCTATCAATTCACCCAAAATCTGTTGGATAGGGCTGAGGTCTGTGCACACCACACTCAGAAACTATTTCTTTATGGACCTGGCTTCGTGTTGGGGCATTGTCATGTTGAAAAAGTTAAAGAAGCACACTATTGTCTAATATGCTGTAGTATTAAAGTAAAATGATCCTTATCCAAACCAGAAAAAACAGCCAGACCAAAAGTAAAAACAGTGATAGGAAGTAATTAAGTACATTTACTTAAGTACTGTTTAACAAATTGTGCTTTACTTGGTATTTTCAGTTTATGCTAATATATACGTCTACTTTACTACATTATAAAGGGAAATATTGTACTCCACTACATCTATCTGACATTTCTGACTTTTCAGTAAAAATTGTACATAAAAAACACATATGATTAGAATATATGAAGTTTACAAGGAACGCCTTGGTAGTTGAATGGTTACAGCGCAAGCCATATAACAGCTCGTTCTCATTCCCAGGGCGTCAAATACGCGCTGGGCGGTCCATTAACTACAATGTAAACCCATCCGCGTCAACAGTAAACGCACAGAGAAAGTATGCCGGGGGTGTGGTGAGGGCTCTAAACTAACTTTTTTCCCCATCCTCCCAGAACCATCCCGACATGCAACCTAAGCTGTCTCAAAATGAATGCGGACCGTCCCAAATTAAAAATCTTTGTTTTTCTACATTATCGTTAGTTAATCATTCAAAGTGACCTTTAACATAAATCGAACATCAAAAGTGGTTTATTTTTGTTCATAAATGTATTAAAAAATTTAATTAAATTTATCCAAAACTTTTTTTTATTTTAAAAAGCAATTTTATTGTTTTTTTTTTTTTTAAATTATTTAAAATTTGCATGTTTGTTTTGATTTTGAAGTTAACAATGCAGCTAAGTTAAATTAAAATATGTTTTGTATTTGTAAAAAGTAGCATTTGGTCAAAAAACAAGATTTTGCATATGGGCCCCCAAAGAGCTAGAACTGGCCCTGCTAGCTGGTGCGTCCTTAAGTTGGAGGAGCTGCTGGACAAGATGCTCCTGGGGAGAGGAGCAGCATGTTGCCACGGACAAAATGCAATGGAGAAGATCTCATTGCAGCCTTATTACTCATAGTTGATGAAGAGAGATGTGAGTAAGTAAATAAGTTATTAATAATAATAATAATAAGTTAACATTAGTAACTGGATTTGAGCTGTTGTTGCAGAGTTTTGACTCCTCATAGTAATGTAACGTTATCATCGTTCTGTTCAGATATAGATCATCTTGTTCTAATTAAACTTCACCTCAATGTCTTCATAAGCCAGCACGCACACACGCAGCCCTGGAGACAAACACTGGTCTGTCAGAGACTGAATGGATCTATCCATGTGGAACTGAGGCTGAGCACATCTCAATTAGAGGGTGGGAAAGTAGGGGGAACATGGATTAGTGTACTGCTGGGTAGATTAACAGTATGGTGCGGCATCCTATATATTTTTTTAATGTAAAAAGTAACTAGTAGTACTAAATACATGTAGTGAAGTACAATATTCCCCCCAGAGATGTAGTGGAGTAGTAGTAAGTATAAAGTACCATGTAATGGAAATACTCAAGTAAAATACAACTATGTCAATATTCTACTTAAAGGGACTGTTTATAACTTTTTACACGTATAAATCTAATATGCGCGCTCGTGTGTGGCTACACTGTTCAGACTCCCTGTGGACACGTACCATCAGACTCCAACACAAACTACACTGAAGCACCAAAACCTCAAAGTTGTATCTAGTGAAGCCCGTCTTGCAAAACAGTGTTGGCCGCGGTCGGAGGACGCGGGGGAGACCGTAGCTTTGGTCTCCAGGGCCGGAGTCTCTGCTGTACTCTGCTCCTCTGCTCCTCTGCCTGCCTGCTTGCCTTCACTCAGCTCGCTCCACCTCACGTGCATCCGCGCACACTACACACTGCAGAAGACTTCGTAGCTCTGAGAATATCTAGTAAATGTACGGTGGACGTTTATGCAGAAATAAATGCTGCAGCTCCTCCAGACCAACAGAGGTTTCCCGTGTCTTGTGAAGTGACGGGGCTCCGCAGCGAGAAACGTTATCGTCTCCGACCGGGTGCCGGTGTCTCCCCTGTTCCCTCCGACCGCGGTCGGGAG